>JNBS01001170.1:0-11914 GCA_002081575.1 Thraustotheca clavata | reverse complement strand
CTTTATTTGCGACAATAAAGTGTTTGGTTCCTATTATGTGCCATGGTAAATGGAGGTTGGAAAGCTGATAATTGTGCTGGTTGATGCTTTGTGCTGGTCGTTTGGATTTTTTATTGGGGAATGAGAAATGCGCATAGCGATAACTATTAATACCTGGTATACTGATAGGAAGATGCAAAAAATACAGAGCGTACTTTATTAGGTAAAAGCAATGACAACACATATCTTGTCTAGTTTTTACATTGCAGCTGGTTGGCTGAGTTCCAACTTTACCATTTATCACTTGCTCAGTATACTGCGAGGGTTTTAAAGTTTAACACAGTATTCAACAATGATTTTCATGGTGCTACATATCCATGCCCAATTTCAATGTTCATTTGTCACAAACTTATGACGATCGCATTACCAACTTCATTTAATTGATGCTCCTACAATTTCCCTAGTACTTTCACAAATTTGTTTAAATATCTTATTGTACCATGGAATAATATAAAGAGTCTCTATTATATGGACCGATCAATCGGAAAACACAAAGGTTCCAGTTTTATTTTCCAAGATATTTTCAACCATACTGAGTTGCAAGAACGATTGGTAATACTAACGTTAATATACCAGAAGTCTACAATAGTGCAACATCAGCAGTTTCATCATCGTGAAGCATACAAGTGACTTGTGCAACGCTACGTTGGAATGACACTATCAACCCAAACAATTTTCATTGAGTATTAATGGTTGTCAACACTCTTACATATGTACAAGATTTACCCATATAATGCTACATGCACAGTACATATATACCTTCGAAAACAACCAGCACAATTATCAGCTTTCCAACCTCCATTTACCATGGCACATAATAGGAACCAAACACTTTATTGTCGCAAATAAAGTTTTCACCACGCAAAACAACTTCTTTCATTTCATAAAGTCATTTTTAAATTTTCTTTCTTCCTCTCATCGATTCAATCATGAAGGTTATTGCCCCAACTGCTCTTTTGCTTGCTTCTACTGTGCAAGCTCAATTTCAAAATACGTGCTCCCAACAACTTATGGATGCACTTTCGGAATGTCAAAAGTCTTCCGGCACGAAGGATTTGATGGATTTTGCTGGTACAGTCAGCAATGGCAATGGTCGTGACAAGTATTGCAATACATGGACTGGGTGTGATAAACTAAAAGGATTGGCGCCATCATCGGACTGCGTATTCTGGGTATGGAAGGGCTGGAGTGTCAACCCATCTAAGGACTTGACTTGCCCAAAATCTGACAAGGCAACCACATTCTGCACACCAAACCACTTGGCGCTATCCGAAGGTTATGGCCTATTGTATGCTAACACCGTTAAGGGCAGCGCCAATGAACAATTCGTGTACGATGAAGGTTCACAAACGATCTTGGCTAAGAGCAATGGGCAATGTCTCGATGTCTACAAGGATAACAACGAGTATAAGTTGCATACGTACGCTTGCGACAGCAACAATGCCAACCAAAAGTGGAAGTACGCCAACCACAAACTACAACACGCTACGCACCCTGTATGCATTCAAACTGACATGAATAACCCTGGAGCTGCTGTTGGTGTAGCTGCATGTACCTCAGTATCGGAAACTAATCAATGGTTTGATGCTTGTGACAAAGTACCAACAAACTACATTCAGCTCAAATCGTCCAAAGGAAAGCATTTGCTTGAATACAACGGTGGCTTGTACGTTAACTCTGGTGGTCATGACTTTAACGATTTGTTCCAATGGGATAACAACATGATCAAGAGTGCATCGAGTGGTCAATGTTTGGACGTCTACAAAGATAACAATGGGTACAAACTCCACACGTATGCTTGTGATGCCAACAATGGAAATCAAAAGTGGACCATTGCCAACAACGTTGTCAAGCATGCAACGCACAACAATATTTGTTTGGATATCGATCCAACCTACGCTGATCAGCATGTACAAGTGTGGGAATGTACCCCCAACAATCCAAACCAACAATGGGAACTCATTCGCTACTCCAAGTAATCATTGCAAGCATACCTGCTTCGTGTCGTTTGCACGTTCTCTAGTATAGAAATTAACATTTCTGCAACCAGAATAAAACTCTTTCTTCTCCAATATATTGTGTTGTTTAGTGCTTTGTCTTACACTTATGTAGTACATATATCAGCAACATTACGAAGTAAGTATCATTGAAATGATTAGTTCTTGCACGAAAGTTGCGTGCCTGGATCGACACCAAACATACGACAGTATTGTTGGAACAACGCAACACGGTGTGGATCGCCTTGTGTGTTCGGTGGGTTTGATCCGCATTCCATAGCACCATTAATTGTACGAGTTGTTTGAGCAAACTGATTTTTTTGTCCAGCAGGTCCATGGAGCCCATTTTGGAACCAATACCACAACGCACTCCACCACACAAGATCAGCATTCGTTGCTACAGAAGCGTAGTTGGTCACGAGATCGCGACCGATAGCATTACCAAACGCTTGATAGTTGTTCTTCCATGTCAATTGCATGGCACCACGACCAATATATGGCGCATAAGGACCGCTCTTGTCGATTTCTTCAGTGTACACCAAGGTTCCAGTTTCATGGGTGACATGAGCCAAGAAAGCAGCAAGCTCACGCTTATCATTGTCAGCATTGCCAGAGTTTGCAAATGAACTATACTTGGCAGCCATACTGACCAAATGTTGATACGTGTATGTTGGGTTGCGGTTTGGGAACAATTGATTGAATTGACTTTCTGGAAGATATTTCTTAATGCCATTAGTTCCAGGAACTGGGGCGGGAGCCTTAGAAGATGGTGATGGCGATGGTTTTCCACCAGAGCAAATATTGCTGTCGCAATAACCACTACCATTACCACACCAACCATACTTGCTGCAACACGGGTAGTTAGACTTGGTATCACATCCAGCATTGCCAAAATCAGGACCACAACGACCATCAGAACGTGGGGCGTTGGGGCACGAGGATGTTGAAGTTCCCTTGCATACATTAGCATCACAATACCCATTGCCCTTGCCACACCAGCCATAAGTACTGCAACAAGGATAATTGGAATTGGCTACACAACCAGCATTGCCAAACGATGGACCACATCGTCCGTCGGGTCGTGGTGCATTGGGACAAGATCCAGCAGAAGCAAAAACAGCAAGAGCAATAGGAAGGAGTACTCGAAGCATGGGAATTTTGAAAATGAGAGAGCCTGGAAGAAAGCGTCAAAATACATCACAGCGGCAAGATATTCTGAATCAAAACATCGCTTAATCAGAAGACTCTCTTCTGATAATGGTAGTGCATATTACCCATGAGCAGAGATCAGTCGAGAATAAAGTATTGAATAATTTAAGGCCATAATTGTAGCTCTTTTAATATGGCTGAACCTTTGTAATACTGCTGATAAATGACAAGAGTAGAATAAAAATGTAAGTACCATCCATAAAAAAATAACCTTTGTGGAAATTATGGCGAAATATCCAACCACATTTAATGCAGCTACTTTGGTTTCTGACCATGAACCAGCAGGAATGTCAACCGGGATGGCTGACGCAACTTAATGATATCCTGCAGCACCTTGGGCAACAACGTGCATACAAATGGTTTGGATTAAATATCCCTTAGCGTTTACCACAAATTCTCAACCTTCACGTATTCACTAAAACTGCAACCAATGTGTTCTACTACAATTCTACACAACACATCAAGACACACATAGGTTACAAAATACTTAATTTATGTTACATAAAAATTCGCGAGCGCTTCGCATAAAATCGCTAAGGTTTTTGTGGGAATTGATCAATTTTCATGCTCACACTACAATTTTGCCACAATGAACAATTATTACAATAAAGCGATTACATTTGGTTTGAAAGATTTGACACACTCGCTTGCTTGGTCCTTAAGTCAGGCATTGCTCCATTACACTCGCAGGCTTTCAACATACAACAATAAAGATAAAAGACGATTCAAGTTATCATATACAAGTCCTTCAGCGCACTTAGCCTCGGTGCCCCCATTTCTGGAGTAAATAGCAAAAAATCAAATAGGCACAAAGGCCCACAATCACACAGGCCTAGCCCACAATAAGAACACGAAAAATCAAAGTTCTCACTACCAGCACGGAGGGCCAACTCCATACACCTACTACTGAGCATTGTTTGGCCCCGATACTCAGCAGCAAATGATTACCGAATACTTTGAACAAGCCCAAAAATAGTCGGAGAAGCTTTTTCAGTCCCTCGGACCAAAGGTAATAGCCTGAGAATGCACCGCTTAGTGGTTTTTAACCCTCAGAGGGGAGAGAAGAAATGGGTGGTTAAGATGCCACCCTGAGTTCTTCATAGCGCGTAGCTGTTACTGAGCCTTACAGCCATCGACGAACATCCACAAGTGGGTCATGCAGTGCTCTTTTATATCGTCGTATACTGGATCTTCAATGTATGAGGGATACCTCGTTGACTCCACGTATATATGAAGGTGCTTTGTTTTCATACTTGACTTAGTTACGATGTTTCCATAGGATGCGAAGTAAACTTGTAACCAATTGGAGCCAAATAGGGCGAAGCAATTCGATATGACTCTGCCATCGTGATGCAACTGAAAATAATTTCAGTTGTATGATCCACGTCCACCGAAACTGAATGCCAACACTGGCCCAAGCTTGTCGATAAAAGTGCCAAGCGCGGTGAATAAATTGACAGTCCAACAGTAAGTGTTGTTGAGTTTCGAGTTCATGCCAACCTGGATAGGAGCACTCTAGAGCTGTTGGGTCGGTTGATGTCATGTGTCGATATTTAGCGTTGACTGTAAGAAGCTGAAACAAGACGCGGTACCAAATATCAGCTTGCACTGGTGTCGGATACCTCATGTGGGATTGGACATACCCTTGGAGATATGCTTTGATAGCCGACTGCGTCTTGCGTGTTGTGGTTTCCAATAGGTGTGCTCTGTTTGCCGTCTTGAACAGGCGCGAGCGATGATGTGTTTGGTCCATTGCTTAAAAGGCACTGTTTGTCCTTTGCGTTGAAACGTAATAGCTGCGTAGGGAATATCTCTATCTGGGGCGGGGAACTCAAGTGGTAGATCGACGTGCGCCCAGACCATGATGGCTATGTGTGTTAAAAGTTTGTAAAGGTATTCATGGCTCTGTGGCTTTTGGACTTCTTCTGAACAAGTGTCTAGGAAGCCATGGAGAAATGTTGTAAATTGCTCCATGGTAGGCCAGCTACGGTTCGGTATCAAAAAGTAATGGGGACATTGTAAACCTTGGTCGCTCAAATGTCGGTACCAAGGTCGATGATTGCGAAGTGCGCAGCCAAGGTTGGAGGCATCTGAAGGTAAACTTCGATCGGTGTCGTGTCGGTTGTAACTGTCGTTGATGACATGGATCGCGTCCGGTGGGAAATCACGTGGCGATGTGCTGTAGAAATTCGCTCGTTCAGAGTTTGCATTTGGGGAGTACACATTATGGTAATAAATAGGTACTTCGTCCCACATGGTACTAACCACCATGTAACGGTCTGGTATATCCAAGTGAAGTTCATATCGAAGCGTATCGAACCCCAGGACGGTGTGGTGAAATATCATGGCCTCGCCAGAGCTGCGGTGTTCTTCTGTGATGGGAGAATCATGTCGATGGTCGTTGGTGGCAAGGAAATATTTGCCTCTACCAAGGTCGTGGTGAAGGTGAAACTGAAATGTTTGGTGTTGGTATTGGTCGGCGAATTTGGTCTCTTGCAGTGCGGCGATTTCGTTATGCCGTATCGTCTGCTCAGCAAGTAAGTGTCCGTTTGTCTTTAGACCGTTGATGTTTGCTGTAAGAAGATTGATTGTGGGTTTTGTGGAGTCGGGAAAAGTTGGTTGTTGTGTTGGGGATGCGTGGTGCTGACGTGTGCGTGGAAAGACCTTAGCACTGAAGTGTCGAGCGGGAAGCCTAGCTGTGGGCCATGGTCGTTGATGATGGAGATGACCGAGTGATCTAGGTATGTAAAATCCGTGTTGCTGTGTGTGGATGACTTGATTTAGTGCGTGTGGGCAAAATTCGAGCAGCTTTTCAGTGAAATAGCGTCCAAAGTCGGAATGGAGTAATGCCCAAAATGTTGTTGGTGCAAGCTTTCGACGTGCTTGTTGTGCCGGCAACCATGAGACTGGTTTATGGATGAGATAAACAAGCCATTCATCGTGCGCGAAAAGTATTGGTGCCTGTACGGCGAGCCACAGTTCAAATGCTGACAAGGCGTCCTCGATCTCTACTGTGGTTAAAGTTGGATGTGCGCTCGCTGGTAATTAAAGTGTTTGTGCGGCAATCAATTGTAAACACGATCAAACTAGGTTTATGCTGGAAGAGTGCTTGATATCCGTGCTGAAAGCTGTCCACGACGGGGAGTCGGGTAGTGGATATCCAGCGTTGCCAAGAGTGAAGACGGACAAAGGTGTTGAAGTCGTCAAGTCGTTGTGGAGCAAAGTAGGTGATAGTAAGATTCATGGTACTTGGGTCTTTATGAATCAGTTTCCATAGGTGATCAGCTTTAGTGGCGTGAGTCATATTGAGAGCCTTCAAATTGTCGATGTCGCGAAACTTGTGATGACTGCTGACCGGGGTGTTATCCAGGAAGCGCTCGCCCTCTTTGGCCGTGGAATTAATGACCGTGACAATTGCCTCCAAGGTGAGATTGTCGGGGTGCCACTGGAGTCGCCTGTGGATACTGTATGTTGCTTGATGTGAGCCGATTCAGGGTAGGAACCTTTCTTCAATGTTGTTGTGATTTCTGGTATGTAGAAGCGGGTTGCGGTATTGCCTGTGCGACCAAACGGTTGCCGGATGCTCGTAGTTGGCGCAGGTTGTCAAATATATTGTTCGAAGTCCACGACACGAGTGGCGCGCCTTCGATCGACGGATTACGACGCTTGCTGCGTCGAGGGCGAACAAACCCATCGGAGTTCGTCGGTTCTAATGCAGTGGGCTAAGGCTCCGGTGCTGGGTAGGATGCCATCGGTGGATCCATGGAAGTTTCAGCATTGGCATCCATGTTAACATCTTCCTGTTCCAACGGTGTTGGCGTGGCAATGATTGGCGTATTGATCGGTGCAGCAATTTTCAGTATTGCGATGTTCCAATGTATCCGACGCTGTCGTCGTGGGTACAGGCGTGGAGCGAGTCTTTTTGTGTGCCGACTCTGAAGTCTGCGTGTCCGTAAATGTTGTAGCTCGGGTAAAACCACTGAGGTCAGCAAAGTGGTCGAGCTCGAGGCAGAGAGGTGAGTGAAACCCAGTACGAATACTTGAGCATTTGTAGTACTTGACGAATACATGTACTTAATGCCATCAAGGCGTAACTGGTCTGTGGGATGTCCATTAACCATTAATGGTTCAGGGATCGTATTTATTCGAAAATTTACACGCCAGACATTCGATCGGCATGTTACTCCTGGGACGGTACTGCGGTAGGCCTGATACAGAGGCAGTGTTTTCATGCGTCGTAGTAGTTGGAAGAGCTTGGTGATGTCGAAGTTCCAACGTATGTCCACAATATTTATGAAGAGATCGTCCATAGGATGCTTGGTGTTGGATTGATCAGAAGGCGGTCCAGATGCTACTGGGTACAGCTGCTCGAAAATCGAGATGCGATGATTTGCAAGTGCCGTTCGAACTGCAGAAGACGTAATCGAGACGACAAGGTCCCCCCTCGAGCTTTGTTCAGTTGGACAAACTCTAGGTGAAATTGGGCCCAAGATGAGTCTTTGTTTTCCTTGAATATGGCATCGATGATCTTTTCGTTAGAGTAATCTTGCAATTCACCGCCTGTATGGATCCTCAAGGTTGTAATTGCTACTTTGGGAAGAAGAGGTGTTGACGTCATGATGGTTTTAAGCCACGTCGCATCATCACAAGAGTCGTCCCCTGTCAGCTCCATTAATTTTTGGAGTTGGTCATGAGATGGGTGCGTTAGCACTTGGCGAAACTTGGGCGAGGGTTTCTTGTGGCTTCTCAGCACACTGGTGAACGTCGCAGGTCGTTTTGGTTTGCCCTGATCGGGTTTCGAAATAGGTGGACGGGGGGCTGGGGCGTCGTCTAAGTCAATAACCACGCGGCGACCTGGTGTGGCAGTAGCGTTCGGAGGCGTTGCTTTTCTTGCTGGTGTTGTAGATGGTTCCGTTGACGTAGCGTTGGGTGCTGCGAGTGACAGAGTTGGCGGCGAAGACGTCGTCGACGTAGGTTCCGGCGTTGGTTCAGGAACACGAACAAACAGTTCGCCAACCGGTGTCAGCGTTGGTGGTTCAGGTCCAGATGCAAGTTCGTCAACCGGGCTAAGTGTCGATGGTTCGGAACCAGGAGCGAGGACTTTGACAAGAGTCGACGTCGGTGGATCGGGTCCGTTGGCAAGTTCGATAAAGTCAGACCAATCTAATGAGGCTGCAATTTGATGAGCCGTAGGGGGATTAATCGGAGGGCAGAACGGGTGACGCGAGACGGCAATCAGTGGGTGTAAGAGCGGAGTTGGAAGACATCGTTCATTGGGTCAGTGGGACAGGGAGACAGGGGGTACTTTACTTTTGAGGACGTGCGTAGTAGACGGAAAAAATAGAAGTGCCCCTATAGCTCATTGTTCAAACAAGTATATTATTGTATACTAGAGTATACTTAAGTTAAGTTAAATCAAATCCATCTACACATCGATGGCGCGAAAGGTATGTGTATAGACACGTTGGAGATAAAGGGTAATGAACATGATGATAGCTTGAGGCAATAAAGTATGCTTCAGTTTCAAATTGTGTTTGGAAGGCTCAAGACAAAATGGCCGGAAGCTATCACAATGGTCTTAATACCGTCTTTCGTGCTGGCTTCCCCTATAGTTCAGTGGTAGAGCACTCGCTTCGTAAGCGATGAGTCCGTGGCCCGATCCCGCGTGGGGGTTTGTATTTTACCTCTTATTAATGTTCCATTTTCTTGGGGAAAATGGCTCATTTTTGTTCAACTTTGACAGGTCATATCTCTACTAAGAGGAACATGTTGACGTTTCTGAAGACTATGCTGCACAGAATATGGCTTGATTGGTCGTCAATAATCGGTTAATCGTATTAACTGTAAGATTTTCATACTGCTAGGCTAGTAGAGGTTAAAGTTAATAATCAAATATCATAACAAAACAAACGATGACCTTTTTATTCTTGGACAATGTATGCACCCAAAATGATATGATTTTAGGAAAATATATTTTCCTTCACACAAGATGGCTATTAGAGAGGTTTCGCAACACAAATATTATTTTGCACAGGTACCTTTTGAACATTTATATAGTTATGAGAAAAATAGAATGAGAATGTAATACAGGGGGTATTTATGATACTGAAATATAGTATCGAAAATCTTAACATATTAGATTATGCGATGAAAATGCTGTAACCGATAACGGAATACAAACCAGAATATTACGAAATTATGAGTGACAACAAGAGCACTACTGGTGGATGCAGCTTCGTAGAGCAAGTGAGTGATCCAAATGGCTCTAATGAGGTTAGACAGAGAAAAAACGGTTTACATTCAAGGTGGAACACGACAGGGCTTTGCTATACGATCTCCTAGGAGACAATGGATTATTTGTACCAAACCGCATAAAAACAAAAGCATGGCAAAGGATGCATCAAAATCTGCAGGCTATTAGAATCGACGCTGCTGAGCAGAGTCTGCGATTGCATTTAATAATCTCTACGTTGAATTTCTTTATAGAAAAAAGGAATAAAAAAGCGAGTGGAATTGGTGAAGAGGAAAGCAACATGGACTGTTTTTTACAAGAATATCGTACATGTATATTGGATGGCGAAGAGCTTAAGCAAATGAAGAAAGCAAAATCTGTTAAAGTGGAGGAGCAAAATGAGGCTGGAGGTAATGCATTTCGCACAGCCGCTATGGATGGAATGAAGCAAGATGAAACTAATCTTGATTCAAAACAAAATAAATCAACATTATCAACGATTTTAAGTCTTTAAGTGAAACGCGTGAGGTCCAGCATGATTTAAAGCGTAAGAGACTCGAGATGGATCAAAAGAATTATGAAGATCAAACCGAAATGATTGCGATTCAAGAGCAAGCTCTGAAACTACAAGCCGAAAGTTAAGCCGAATTTCGTGAAAGTCAGAAAGCAATGATGGAAATGCTGCTTTCACTAGTTTCAAAGATATAAAATGCAGAATGTATTTGTATTTTTCTTAATTTTACAAAAACGTGATACTTAGTTTGAATGTAACTACAATCATTGCAAAATACAAAATTATTTGTAGAAAACTTAAAGTAAATGCGTTGAATAAGGTCCAATAACAAATGAATTTATATGTACAATTTCATAAATGGGAAAAATGTTTTACTGATATTAAAAGCCGACAATTGACACTGAAAATGGTTATATATGTGTAGATTAGCATTTATGAAGCAAAGTTAAGCATCAATCTCTAGTTCGTTTTGTTCATTGAAAAACTAGAATGGTTTTAAAGCTAGATGAACATACAAGACAATTAGTAAAAAAAGCACCGGTGACAAGAACACTTTTAAGTTTTTCTTAAAGTCCAAAAATGCCCAATTACGCAAAATATCACCAAAACACCGCTCCATTACAATGCGAACACCACTCATTCTTCGATTATATTTTTGCTGTTGGTTAGTTAATTTAGCTGCTTTAAATGGGCAATGATGATAATGAATATGCCGGATCTCCATACAAACAAAATTCTTGATTATCATTTTGTAATTTTTTCATTTTTTGGTGTTAATCCTTTCACATAGGAGAGCAACATCGTGCCGACGTCCTTCTATAGGGCCGAACATAGAAACAGTAATACCAGTAGCCATCACTACGCTCTGAAACTTTAGAGCATGGACTCGTTTGCGTTATTCGTTGTCAGGAATATTAACTTCCCTAAATTTATTTCGTGAAGTGTATATTTCTGTGAAAATTTATATTTCACTCTCTTTATGGGTTTTTCTTACAGCTGGTATGGAGGTCAGTTTGTTGTGTCAAGCATGGGTCCAAAAATCGAACACTGCTATAATCGAGAAAGTAAGGTATACCTATGTGATAATGTGAATTGAAAACAAATATGACCTCCAGGGGTATGACAATATGGTAAAATTTTCACTTTCAATTACAGGTGGTACTGTGATTTGCTAAAACAAGCGAATGAAAATTGACCCACACGCAAATACAGAGAATTACCTGCACGTAAAAACAGCGATTTTTAGCAATTTAAAAGTATTATTTAATGATGTAATCACCTGTGTCAGAACGTAAAGGAAGCAGGAAATATGAATGGGAAACATTCCAATTGAAAAAAAAATACTTCATATACGCAATGGAAATCGAGATCTATGATTATCCTGACTTTGTAACCCCCATTATGCTGATTGACATCGAAGCAAATGAGTGAGGTTTTAGGTGTGATGGAATAAAACCAAACAAAGAACAATGCAACACTATGAATAAGACTGTTTATGCTAAAAAGGTCATGAATTAGCCCTCTGCTCCAACCATTAAACAAGCGTGTTAGAACACCTGAACTACTGCCGGACACTTCGAGCGACCTAACTATCCAGTCCTTTCACTTCAATAGGCCGCACCACTGCCAAAGCATGCTCCATTGTTCGGACTGCACACAACACACCACTCCTCAACTATTCATAATTTTGTTATTTCATATGTTTCTCTAATATATTATATATTATTTTTCGCAGATCGTGGATGCAAATACTCCTATAAAGTAATAAAGCTTACTGTAATTATACCGTTTGATAAAGTATATAACACAAGTTACAGGAATACCACATATTTAAACTCGGTACCAAACGCACAGGGCATCATGATGACAGGCAAAAAAAAATTTAGTATCAAGTTTGATATATATCGCAAAACGTTTTCTTCC
>JNBS01001168.1:0-10915 GCA_002081575.1 Thraustotheca clavata | reverse complement strand
TGATATTTCAATATACACATTAATTTCAAAAGGTACACAAATTATAAAATATGACGGGGAGTATTACTGTGGCATACATTCAATAGACAGACAACAAGGTACTTGAAGATCGGAAAATGATCTAATGATTGAAATAAAGACAAGAAATGAATATTTATTTGTACCTTGTGCTTGTAGATTACTTTTTAACGAGAGTTGTTTTGTTCATAGCAGCTTCAATTATTTCAGCAGCACTTTTTTGACTTTTGTCATCAGTATTTGGCAAATCAGTATTTTCAGTATTGTCATCCATGTCAAGTACAGTAATGCTATCTGTTGTTAAACTTGTGCTTGATGTTTTCCATTGTTGAGTAACAAGATCTTGATACATTTTGCGCTTTTTACCAACAATGTCGATTAATCCCTCGACTTTCTCAGCTGTAAAGGTACCTAGGGGCATTGTTAGCAAATAATCATACCCACTACAAGATCATTAGTATACGATCAGAAATATGTCATGTACGATGAGTTATCAGGGACTGTGGCAAAGTCTTTCTTTTTTAAATCATCCACCAAAGCTTTGTTTTTGCGATTAAAAATCGTAATACTCCCATCGAGGACTGACAATGCAAAACGAAGTTTGTTGGATAAGACTGTCACCTCGTTTAAAAGTTCAGTTAAGGCTGCTTTATCCATAGAATTTGTTGATTTTTCTTGTAAAGGAGTTGATTTACGACGTTTAGTTGATGGTGATGATGATAGATCATTGCGATTTCGACGTCTTAAAATTGGAGGAGGGCAATTGCAATGGGTTTCAATACAGTAATTGCATTTTTGGCAACACAAAGTATTGCAATTACACAGCGTTTGGGAGCTTACATTGGGATGGGTGGCAGGCTGATTCGGACACAGGCAGTCCTTAGACATGCAAATTTTGCATAAACCACGCGGTTTTAAATAAGTTGGTCGAGGACAAGTGCAGTGCTTTGCAACACAGCCACGACATACAGCGCATGTCTTTTGCCGACACTTGCATGCATACGGCAAAGCTTTTTTTCTTGGGACGGATTTGGCTTCTTTATTATCACCTGTACTGTTGTTGTTGGTTGTACTTGATGGCTTTTTGTGAGCACCCAAACCTGTATGTTTGGCTTTCTGGTTCTTTTCTTTTGGACTGATTGATTTTCTTGCATTTACTGAATCCATATTAGGAGATTCATTAATATTCGGAGATGATTCGACTCGGCTAAGATAGCCAAGTTGCTCCAAGAATCTTTTAACATTATTCAATAAAAGTGAGATCGATGGCTTTGTCCAAGCAGCTACAGCCCATCCACAGTGCAAATGAGCATTTTCAGGAACCATAGGTTGCAAATGACCCAAATCTTGCAATAATGAAAATGTTTCACCAAGTTGTTCAAGCTCCATAGAAGATACATACTGTCCTGCAGCTAGTTGATCCAAATAAAATTGTACCGATGGCCAAATCCAATGTTGCAATCCAAGGCTCCACGATAAAATTCCCAACTTTTCTGATGGAGCTCTCTCTGTAAATTGACTACTATTCGTCACCAAAGACCATCGCTGTTCTTGCCATGGCACTACAGATTTATCAGTATTTATTTCACAAATAAGCTTACAATTTGGGACGATAGATGACAGTTCGTGCTCAAGTCGAACAACTTCAGCAATGCGATCTAGTCCAATACCATGCAAATAGGTACCAGTAAGAAACACACTAACTGGAGAAAAGCTTTGTTGGGGCACGTATAAACTATAAATCCATCCTGGGGGTATAAGTAGGCATGCTTTGCCACCAATTTCATATTTCTGGCATGGGGTATCAAGTGAATGTGCAAAAGATATTCCAACGGGATTGTTTGATTGCCATTTTTTGAATGCTTCATAGGCTTTAGTCGATGGTGGCACTGCATAAACCCAAAGTGGAAGACCACTAAGATGTTGTATCCAACACGAAGCACCACATGCATTAATGGTAAAATCACGATAAGTATAAGCGCCATAAACCGACACAAATGTGTTTGGATTTGTAGCAGCCATAACACGAGGTTCCAAACGTGGAAACCAGTCCATATCATACACCACTAGACATCATTTTCAATAATAAACAAAGTAAGATCTCAATACCATCAGGAGGAATTACTTCGAGCTGCAAAGGTGTTTCAGCAATTGGAAATTCGACATTATACGGCCAATATGCAATTGGACTTGAAATAGCTGTACATTGTGAAGCCTCTTCCTTTGAAAGCGTTCGATATCTCAATGTATTTCGATCAATCGTTTTAACAATCAAGGCATGCTCTACAAAAATCAATTTTCTCTAAATCTTGATTAAATGCTCATACCTATCAACAAAGGAATCGTATCTAGATCAATGGTTCTCGTAGGACAATGTAAGCCAGGGAACGATTGCTCTCCATTAGCAACTAGAATTGGTTCCTTAAATCCAGTCTCATGCAAAATCTCGGTTGTATTTTCCTATCACAACATCATTTTTTTTAATCGAAGCGTACGTACTTCAGGAGTATCTGTAGCTACACATAGCCTTGCATATTTGTCTGAGTGTAGCATTTGCCTAAACGCGTTGCCACTTTTATCAAGTGTAAGGCCTTCCGACGTCATTGCGCTGAGCATTTTGTTTTTAAAATCTTTTCTGAAAGTGAAAGCGAATCCGGATTCTCCGGATACGTGAAATTTGTGTGGCGATCTTGGTAGTCACCATCTTCAACAGGTTTCTAAAGTTGACAAAAGTAGAAATAAATTACACTACTTTTGTCAATTGAAATTGTTAGCTTGATAAATTACACTGTGCAAATTGAATTCTTTGAGTAATTTTGTGATGAAAAAAGAGATCAAGCAGTAGAGATTGAATGGATGAATATTCCGCATTTAATAAGTTAGTCACCTGTTGTAGTATAAAGAACGTATACGTCTTGTATGATGTTGTTGTCAAGGTTTTACTCATGGCGGTTTGATGATGAAATTCTCGTCAACACCCCCTCCTGGAAGAAGTTCGTGGCACCGCGGCGTCGACCAGTTCCAACCACTTGGGGAGCTTTCCACTCTTTTGCCCCAGTACTGATTGTGGAAATTCTTGTTAGCCCACCAGTCCTAAAGAGATTGAATATAGAAGAGAAATCGATTTACATATATGGAACTGTTTGATCACCATCATTTGACTGTGACAGAGGGTATTTTTAATAAATGTTCAACAGATTTAAGGTGACTTAAAGGAAAAATCAATCTAGTTCAGCCAAGGTTTGTATAAAGCTCCATTTCTTCTCCTTTTGAAGTGATTGATATCAGTAGCAGTAGTTCGGGACCCACCCAAGAGTGCATAAATAAACTTTCCATCTTTGGCATTCAATGCAGTAGCTTATCTATAATTTTTCTCTTAGTAAGGATGGATCATTGCAGGTTTCACAGCTAGTACAACTTGTTGTGTATAGTAATTGAAGAGTGAAGTGGTTAAGACGACTTTATTGTCGTTGTGGATGAGTTACCATAACAATGTCAAAATGTGCCATTTATTACGATCAGCGTGTGATTAGAGAGCTAAACTACTTTGTAAACTAGTTTGAGCTTGCATTTAGAGTATTGGCAGGTGCTAAAGTTTCGCTGCACGAAGTATTGGCAACCAAGGTTAAGTTTAGGCATTCGCATTGCGCATTGCGGAATTCACAGAAATTTGGATAATCATTTCCATGGGAACCACACAGGAAAATAATTCTTTGGGCACGCAGTAGTGGTATAGCTTAGTTTACATTCCCCTCTGTAGGCAAATTCAATTGTCGAATCTTCGCACATTGCTTTGTCAAGATAACACGAGTTTCTATAAGTTTGTCCATTTGAGCCACATACAGGATTAGGGAAACTAATGCAATAAACAAATGAACATTTGGCTTCAGCAGCAACTTGAACAATAGTCAAGGCCAAAGTCACGGCAATATGCTTTGCGTTCATGATGTAAGCTCATCAATTGCAAATCTAAGCTTTTGCTTGCGTCAAAGATTGGCAGCTTTAGGAACGACCAGATGATACATTTCAAAATTTCCGTACAAGTTCTGAAGTAGATATCTATTCAGGATTGTTAATTCATTCACTGTGAACGACAAGTCGATATCATTGTTGTGTGGGGAAGCTTGTCGACAAAATATGCTGTTGCTGTTGCAGCTGCAGAAGTGAGCTTTTTAAATAGTTGATCTGGAAGTGCAAAGTCAGAATCATATATTGTTGGTGTTTGTGCCGATTCAAACGATAAAGATGGTTTGAGTTGCTTGTTGTACAATAATTCTTTTTAAATACTTTAAGTAATTGTAGACGATGAGTGCAAGGAGCATACAGAGTCCTGGGTTTATGGCTTGGTGCATAGATACATTCTTCTTGCGGGCAATGCTAAGTTAGTATTGTTGAATAAATGGACTGTTCTTCATGTAGCACCTTGTAGTGTTTTCCACAGTAAGTCAAATTCGTTTAAACGAATTTCTATAGTAGCTCTACTATAGCTGGAATAAACGATTTTGACTTACTTTTAAATGCTGGTGTTCAATTGATAAGCCCTTTGTACAATTGTAATATGTGCAGTAGCTTGTCCGTTGTATCGATCACTAGACTTGCATAACATGTAGTGTATGAAATGTTTTTGAGTCATTCAAAAGTAAACTGGTTGAAGACGGTTTGTGAATGAATTGCCAAATCAATGTCAAAATTTGCCATTTATTACTATCATCGTGTGATTAGAGGTATCAACTAAAAACAAGTCACAATTCGGGTGTGATCAAACCCATGATCAAACATACGATTTTGCCATAATTCAATAGAGAAATTATTGATCTCACTCTAGCAAGCTATGCGATGGCTTGAATATTGTGGGTAAAGTTTCAACACAAGTGCTAAATACTGTTAGGTTAATTAATTTAAAGATGTCATCAAATTGTGATCAATGATCCATACATGTGATCTACACCGTATGATCAACTGTAACCAAATCTAAGTCCAGACCCAAAAGTGACTTGTTTTAGATTCTTCATGATTAGATAGCTAAACTACTTTGTAAACTAGTTTGAGCTTGCGTTTCGATGGTAGGTGCTAAATTTCGCTGCACGTAGAATTGGCAACCAAAGTTAAGTTTGAGTTTTTGCATTGCGCATTGCGGAATTCGCAGTAGTTTCCATAATCATGTCCATCGGAGCCACACACAGGATCGTAAATCTCAATACACCCTTTAGTACCGCACTTTGGTTTGCATTCTCCGTTGGAGGCAAATTCAATTGTCGGATCTTCGCACTTTGCTCTGCCAAGATAACACCAGTTTTTATAAGTTTGTCCATTTGAGCCACACACAGGATCATAGATAGTGTCGCAATATACAAATCGGCCTTCAGCGGCAACTTGTGCAATCGTCAAGGCCAAAGTCATTACAATAAGCTTTGTGTTCATGATGAAAAATGAATAATGACAAATCCTATCGTTGAATTTGCATCAAAGTTTGGCAGCTTTAGGACCGACAAGACGATATAAGTATTTCCTTAAAGATACTGAAGTAGATGCAAATCAATTCCACATTGTTAATTCATTCATCGTCAACGACAAGTCGATATCATTCCGTTTGCATGTGAGGAAGCTGGTTGACGAAATATGTTGTAGCAGCTGCAGATTTGAGCTTTATGAATACTATATACTGTGGCGATGTTAAAGTTAGTTGCTAGAATTTTGCAATTTTTTTGAAGATCATCATTATATGAACAATACAATAGAAAAATACATTATGAGCATTTAAATGCTTAAACTCTCTTCCATTTCTTCCTTAATTTCTTCATGATGATCTGTGTTTCTTTCGTGGTACTAGGTAATAATATGAAACAAAGTAGGTTACAGTATGAATACCTTTTGCAACCAGTAGTATTCACTTGATTGTGGACCATTTAGAGCCATTTGAATTGCTTGTGATTGCATAAGTTGATGGGAAAGTGTCATATTGGAAGAGCTTTGGAACATCGAATCACCCAAACGCAAAGATGTACTGCTATCGGCTAATGGAAGAGAATCACCCATACGAAGAGAACGCTCCATTTCTTCGCCTTTAAAACGATTGATATCAGCAGCGAGTTGTTCGCCTTCAGCAGGGCCCATCCAAGAAGGGTGGTTGCGTTTAAAATTCATAAAGGAACTTTCCATCTTGGGTTCACCACCGTAAGCTTTGAAATCAAATTCAGCATATCTAAGGCGAATGTTAAGGCAATCGCCTCATTAATAAAGTTTACCTGCAAACTGCACCGACATTGGGAAGTGTCAATGTATGTTCTTGGCAAAAATCAACAATTTGTTGGGCCATCGGAGGCAAAGCGATGCATAGCATGTATGGTGTCAACAACACGGAGATGCATTCTTCCAAAAACAACACTGCTTTGTATGGGTAAAGCTGCAAAAATTCATCTCGAGTAGCATAAGTATGGCAATGCCTAGCAAACAATTAGTCACGATTTCATATTTTTAATCATACCCTTTCCACTCGGGTCTTTCGTAATGAGTTTCAGCAGAAAGGCAAGTCATAGCTTCTTCACAATTTTCCCCTGTCATAAACCGAGGAGGCGTATGAAAGGTTCGAGCAAGAGCAAACACACCAGTAGCTAAAGTTAAATACCAAAGTAATTGTCGATCATAAACTTGCACTTCGAGCAAAATTGATTCTTCCACAACACTTAACACAACAAGTACAGCCATAATAGAACCAGCACAAAAAGACACTCCAGTAGCAAGAATGGACACGATACCTGCTGGAAAGAGAGCTAAATAAGCTTCAGCAGCAGGGTATGCCTGTGACATACGAGTGTCAAAGACATGAGGAAGCTCGTTATACTCTCGAAAAGTCCACATAGCCAACGGACTCCAACGACGAGTACTCAAATAAGTGGTCTTGTTCAAATACCATTCTTGTGTTGAAAGAAGAAAGAATTGAATAATGCGGAAAAGTAGTAAAAATGGTGTCAGAACAAGATTGAGAATACCGATAGTCACAAGCCGCTTTTCCAAAGCCTTGGGATCTTTAAATCGTGGATGCAATTGATTGGAATTATCAAGCATAAAATCAAAAAGGCATACATTGATATTCCATTCCATATTGCGGGAAAAGAGCACATGAGACGACAGAGTAAGCCATGCAGGAAGTGGTAAAGCAACATGGAATAGTGGCGAATTTAAAAATGCAATGAGATAGTTTTCTTTTCTCATGACTCGTCGAGCAATATCAAGTGGAGTTTGAAAGTTAGATGAATCAATCTTGAGCGTATAAGACGACGAACGATCTTTAGCTGTAGGCATCAATGCAAATAAGCGATCTAAAACTTCATCCCACTTCATCGTTTGTACCTGACGAGCATCAATACGTAGTTTTTCAGTATAAAACACATTCATATCAAGTGCATCACAAGTACTCGAAATAAATGCCAACACTCGAGTAAACCAGTACCCAATAAAGAGCAAAAAGTAAAAGAGCACAATCGTCTTGAAGAGTGATGTACTCATATCAAAGCTCACAAACGCCGAAAGAGGTTGTTTACATCCTGCGATTTCATCTTCATTGCAACGAGCAAGACGTGCCCAGTCAATGCATCCCAATAAGAATGTCGATAAACAAACCGTAAACAAAATGTTAAAGAGCCCAACTAATTCTTTGCAAACATAACACGCGACTCCACCATGATAGTAGTAGTTGTACAAACTAATCAAGAATGCATCCACATTTTCTACTACTCCATCGCCATTAGGTGCAACTCCTTTCCGTGAGGAAAAGATGCCATTGTTCTTGATATCTGCTAAATTCGGCATATTTAAATGACGTCGAAGCTCGACATGAGCTGATGGTTTGGTAAACTGTCCGACTGATGGCATATTCTCGTACGTTGGTGGTCGAATGTTGCTAAGCTTTCGCAATGGTGCACCAAACTGAAATGGGGCTGCAGGAGGAGGAGAAGGTTGGCCATGTAGCTCAGCCCAGAGCGCTTCTGCGTCTTCTACCGAACGAGAGCGATTCTTAAGCGCTTCTCCCTCCATAAGGGGTTGATAAACAGCCTCGGGATCATATTCTGCCTTCTCCATGTCATCCAAGAGTGCGTCGTTCATGCTCATGAGACCTTTTTTCTGAAGGAAGTTTCACCAACTGGGATGCCTCGCTATAAGAACTGAAATTTTACTATAAGAACGTTCCTCTGGATCTTTTAGCAAGCGTGACGCAAACTAATTAGCACATGTGATAGATTATTACCTCAACACATTTTCTTTACATTAATGCTCTTTTTAATGGAGTAGAAAAAAAGTTATATGTGCTGTGGGTTTGATGACTCTGGTGTTGAAGCATGAACCATTTCAAGTTTCTGCAGAGAAAGCTTATTCTCCGTCGTGCCCCTTTCGTAATATATCGTACAACGCAGAAATAAACATAAAGGTGAAGCATGTACGATTGCAGTCTAGTATAGTGTGCTTTTTTAATCAATATAATAAATGGAAAAGCCTTGAAATAGTGTGAAATGGATATGTTTTAACAAAAAGCAAATAAGCAGTACACTCCTTCTCATCGTTTGTAATAACTAACGATCTCAAAGTACCAACTTTATATTTCCACATAAGTAAACATTACTGTAAACATTATCAACCAAAAATACTAAATTCAAGTACATAAGATACTCTGAAATAATACACGTGTTTAGTATATCGTACTGGCAAATGGGGGGGGTCCAAATAAAATTGTCAAATTATGGGGGGATTTTGTGAGAAACCAAGTTTCCACCTAAAATTGTCAAAATTGAATTTTTGAAAAACAAGTTCTTTGTTAAGATTCCGGAATTATAGACTGAGAGAAGCATATTGGAAAGGTTTTGATTTGCAAAAAGGCATTCTAATGCAGAAACTTGGTTTCTCAGAAAATCCCCTCATGATTTGACAATTTTATCCGGACCCCCCCATTCTGTGTCAATTGCCCATATCGTCAAACATAATATTGACACAAACATTTGAAGGAATTATCAAGTACTCTGCTAAATACCAATTATCCAGCCAAGTTTTGAAAATATTCAGAAATCATTTTGCAATTTTCATCAAGAACCACAAAGCATCATGTTCAACGGCACTGTAAACGGGCTCACTGCCAATGGCAATGTTACCAACAGCAACTACAACAGCAACAAGGATGAGTAGACCATCAATAACAATACAACCAACAATGGTGGAAAGAACATTGTTGTCAATGGAGAAAATAAAGGACCAAATCATATTTCGTAGACATGTTATAAAGCGTCATGTTTATATACGAATATAGTTTTTGCCTTTCTATTCTATCATGTGTTGAAAAGTTCCGGAGGTACAATATCGTTTTACCAAAGGTTTAGTGGGGGGGAGTTCCGTTACCATTTAAACAAATTATGTGTATACTTCACCAAGTGTAGCAATACAATTACCAAGTCATGATCTTAGTCAGTATATTTAGCAATACAAATTCCTAGTCAAAATCTTAGGAGGTACACTTTTCCAAGTGTAACCATACTGAAGCCAAGACAAGTTCTTAGATGACATGCCGCCTACTAATCTTATCTTTGCCATCTTATCTACACATAAAGCAATCATCAACCAGAATTAAATTATCTGAGCTGTTGTCATCCTCACATATTTATTAATGTAGAAATAATCACTTGATCACTGAACATCCATCACTCACATCCAATTTCCATCAAATATACATCAGTTCTAAAGAATGTATGAATTGCGCTTAAGTATAATTCATGCCGGTTACATATATCTGTATATCTTAAATTACTTGCATAATGTATCTGTATAAGGCACAAAGGTCTTTTCTTTGAGAGTTCTATAATGATGAAGAATACATTAAGCTTATTGCCCATATTCAACAGAGGTACTACAATACTTATGGTATCTAGTTAACGAGTAATCACAGACTATGTATTACAATAAATCATTGTATTCTTTCACTGATAGTAGTAAATTCAATGATGGTTACCCCGTGACTTTTAGCCATCCATTCAAATGAACATCTTTGGCCAAATAGTTGGGTATATAAAAATTTGTTGCAGTAATATCATACAGCAATAATAATTATATTTCCTACGCGCAATTACAATACTCTCACGAAGTGTAGAAATCGTACAACGGATTTAACACTGTTCATAATACTAACCAAATCATAACCAATTAATGAGCCTTCTTGGAAATATTCAAATTCTTTCTCTAATTAAAAAACTCTGCCATTTGTGTGATGATCATACATATATAATGTTAGCACAAAAGACAGATAATATTGCAAGTGTCAATCTACTGTATACAGAAAAATCCAAAGTAACAAGCCGATTTCAAATTTGGTCAAATTAAGTATGCATTGGTTTATTTTATTTTATTCGGTATGACACTTACGAAGCACGTAACAATTCTTACTTTGCCCTATGATGGGATTCAATGCTTCCCAAATCGGTGTTACCTCAGACTAAAACAGTTCATTCATTTTTGTTCTTACATGTATATCAAGAGCTTATCATAGTTGCTTTAAACCTTATATTTTTCTTATCACAAACACAAACGCATAACTGGAAAGTCAAAAAATCATGCTTCGAAGGTACATTATCTACCTCCGGAACGTACTCACCAGCTTCCTGCAGGTGCAGGAAGCCAAGTATAATTCTTTTAATTCAATTTAATTTTAGTGATTGTATTATTCCAGTTACTGTACGAACGAGACTGGTCAGCTACTTTTACCACTTTACCCGAAGTAGCGCACTACTACAGTGCTGGCCAAAAGTATAGCGTAATTTTAATGTTACACTTTGTATACTGTTAGTTTAGTTTAATACATCATTTAGTAGTGGTACATACTAATATTGTCATATGTTACACAATTTATTTGTAATGCATA
>JNBS01001166.1:1348-13726 GCA_002081575.1 Thraustotheca clavata | reverse complement strand
TTTGTAAGCAGTCAACGATTTGCAGTCATTGGCCTTAAAGGAACATGGACCCACGAAGACGAGGCTCATGTATATGTGTACCATACCTTCCCGACACCACAGAGTGCGATTCGGTAGTCCACTTCCATGACTCAAACTAATAAAGCATAGGCATGCTAAACATCATGCTTCATTGCTTGCGTCATTTGCCAACAATGCACTATACGTTGTGCCTCTTTTTGAGTGGATACATCGGGATGAGCTAGAGCGATATGAAGGTAAATGCTTAAAGATTGATTATAGAGTATCAACAACACCTGATTAGCTCGTAATATTGAACTGGAACATGTTTTGGATAGTAAAACCAATATATCAAAATTCAGTGGGTGGCGAGCACGAAAAGAAGCAATTCGAAAAAGGCAGGCACACCACTTCAAAAGTGGTTAACCCCATGGACTAATACTTGCAACAAAAGATCTAATAGAAGACCACGTGCCCTTAGGTTGGCGACCACCGTTGGGCGATGTATCAAGGAACGATCCATACTCCTACAACTAGAGTCAGCAGTTAAATTAAAGTAGCAGTACATCCACTTCTTCTTCCTCGGATAAAAGTGATTCCTCGAGTTGATCGCTGCTTGGACTGTGATGAGACTTGGCTTCTGACTGGTGAGGTTTTCCATTAGATGTTGATGACGATGATGATGCTCGGAGATTCTGTTGTGGGCGTTTGACAACGAAATATACCGAAAAGACAACACAAGCAATGGCAACACCCATAGCAACGACTAGTTCAATGCACATGACAATCAAAATCATCTTGCGATTAATTGGTGGTGTATCAGGACTTGGAGGTTGTGTAGCTACAAATTATGAGTGAGGTTCAATGGTACAAATTACCATCAGGAAGTCCGATGTTAATGGCTACTGAAGCAGCTAACGTAGATGTTAATCCGGTGCTGGTAGTCAATGGAGCTCCAGAGGTTGCATCAAAAACATCCCCAAATTGATACGCGCCGTGTAGTGAGAACAACTTGAATGTCTTTTGAAGGAGTACTTGAGCAATACCCAGGAATGAGTTCTACATCACGCTAAGTATATGGACAAAATGTTGTTTACCTTGAGGAAGCCTCGGTAAATAAGATAGTTTTGCACGATCAAGACAATATTGGGGTTGCTTTCGCCTAAATCATGACATTAGTCTTTAAGTAAACTGGAACTACATACTTGAATCACACGGGTAAATGCCCATGGGATAATAGTCACAGAAGTAGTTGAAAACCTTCGGAGTCGGCAAAATATGACTCAAAAGGCTCATTTGAATGGAATCTACAAGTGGGTTAATATCTGGTACGCTAGCAAGGACATACCTTGTAGCTGGGATGCATATAAAGGGAAAAAACCTTCTACTGTCGGAGAACTAAAAAACTACAAGAGTTGTTTAGGCTTCCCTGTAATAGAATTCAGCATACTTGAGTGGAGGTATTCCACAAGCCTGATGGATATGATGCTTGCAGTTTAGCTTTTAATGCTGCAACAGTAGCTTTCAACGCGTCGATTTCTTCTTCTTTGGGGATCCCTTTACCATCATTGCAATCAAATCGAAGAGATCGTGCTGAGTGCTTTGCAAGAAGTGTTGCCATGTTTAACAAAGATTCCAACGATCGAAGGACGATAGAATTAAATTCAACGTCTAAAACTTCAAAGTTCATGGCGCATCTAATCAATACATAAGTACATTAGATTCGATACAAATATATATACTTGTCATGAATCTTAGAATCATTATAGCGTTGTTGAACAAAGCAGCTAGCCAGGTAAAGCATTGGTTCATAAATGTCTTTGACACTAGACGTAGTATCTGGATAAAAGAGTGCAGAAGCTGCTACGAATGCTTCTTGGGCATTGGAAGGAACACTAAGTCTTTGAATCACTTGTGAATAATCTGCTGCTTGCTTGATTTTGGCAAGGGCATCTTTCCAGCCTGGTGCAACAGGAACTACACTTTCCCAAGGATGCTATTTAGGCAAGTAAGAATTTAGTTGTTGTTCAATACATACGCGAAGCGTTAGTAAGGATTCATTCGTAGCTTGGCGACTGAGGAACAAATATTTATGAAATAGGTGCAAAGGTGAGTAGACATCACAAAGAAATGTCATAGCGTTATCTGTGTACACTGGTGTGCCCATAGATGTATCCAAAGGGGCTAAATAAAAGATTCTCATAGCTGTTTCTGCGTGAATTGGCGATGCTAAAATTCCTGATGTTGGTGTAGCTTCGACATTTTCCTATTTAATATTCACGATATTCTTAGAGAGTAATTCCTACATTTGAAGACCAAAATGCTGGACCTGGGTAGTAAGTTTTATTTGTAGGAAGCCAAGTCGAAGACACACCAACCGAAGGACCATAAATCACATCAGGCATAAATCCATTATACCATTGATGTTTCAAGATAGTTCTACAATTTCATATTAATATATATCTCTATCAAGTATATTTACTTGAATTGTTTTGTAGCTTGCGTAAAATTACGATGAGCAATCGCTTGTGCTGCCAGCAATGCATCAACCACTTTCTACTCAATCATAAATCCTCAAAAAACACATATAAGCTATACAATATGTTGAAATCCAATGTTTTGAATCGATCCTGGAGCAATTGCTTCCATTTGATCATCATAATTTGCTTCAAGAACACCAAACGCAGCTTTAACAACTCCCTCAAAATGAGGAATGTCTGGCTCATCGTCAAAGTCCTCAAGGCCTCGTACAGCGTTAACAGCGTTCAATTGCACATAATCCACATCTCTATGTCCATTCAAGTGCTCTGTACACACAGTTCCAAGCATCGCGAGCGCGATGGCCGCGGTCGTTGACTTCATGCCGATATCTTCCACTCGGTCAAATCAAAACTACTTGTACCACATACAAAAATCAAGTATAACGCAATATTGTGTTCATCTGTAGCACAAACCATGATTTTACTCTTAAACACCTCTACACAATCACCTTGAATGCATCTACTTAACGTGTTCTATCAAACTGTTGCTTTATCTTCCGCTATCATGCAGCAATCTTCCATTGATTACTTTCTGCTTCACACTATATTCAGCTTAATGCACTATATATAGTCTTTTTTATAAACTATATACAGACTATTGGACGTTAATAGTGTGACTTCAACTACATACCTGTATATTTGGATATTATGAAAGAGTGTATGTATTTGTGTGAATATTAATATTAAAAGAATAAGCAAAGGTAAGGAAGTGATGAAAATGATGAAAATGCTCAATGAAAATCGTAGACGATTAAGTGATGGATACCAAGTGGTCTGGAGGATATACTGAAGCAGAGATGCAAGCATTAGCTTTCAGAAGACGTATGAAAGAAGACGCAGCAAATTCGTCAAGTAAATCAAGCAACAAGAAGAAGAAAAAGAAACACAAGCATAAGAAAGAAGCAAAACTTGATGAATTTGGACGAGATCGTCCTTCACGTAATCGTGATCGTTCAAATTCAATGTCTTCTGTCAGTTCTATTGAAAGTTTACCACCAGAAGATCCTTTTCGACCTGATGTAAGTATCTCTTCTCCAATTTATGCTCATATAACATTTTAGCTGGATGAAAATCGTCATAAATCGGGGTAATATCTCACTATATGAAAAGAATCTCAATCATAATCTATATAGAGACTTTAAACGTAGTTCTAGTCGCAGTAGAAGAAGTTCTAGCCGCAATAGAAGTCGTAATAGAAGACAAAGAAGCCGAAGTGACAGCAGAAGTCGTCGACGAAGTCGTAGTCGTAGCCGTGATCGCCATTCTCATCGTAGAAAATCTCGCGTGGACGTAGCTAAAGTGGACTGGACCCACGATGCTTACTTTAATCGCAGTCCAAGTCCAGTTCGTCAAGTTGATCCATTCTATAAACCAGAGCCAGAAGGTTGGGTTTCTCGAGCTGGTGGTGTTTATATTCCCAAGGCTTGATCCTCTCCATTCCCTCTATTGTCTGCTACATTGGAACAATATATCTCCACCATGAAGAAGGATAACCAAGTAATTTAACCAACAGCCTCCATTTCTCTTAAAAAACTTCTACCAAAACCACTGCTTTTTACCATCTTTATGAATTTCTTTTTACCATCTCTATTCAATGCCTTCTACCATCTTTATTCATTGCTTCCACTATCTTTATTCACTACCAGAGCATATTTGTACTAATAGCTCCAAGAATATTCGATGACCATCTTGAGTACCATGTGGCGGGAAATCTATCAGCAGCACAAGAACACTTGAGGAATTCTCATGAAAGTAGACACTGTTAAGCTACAAGAAAGCTTTGGTTATGAGCGATGTGAGAGTCCAGCACGACGTTCTTTGTACGTGAGTTGTGCTCTTGGTGGCATTGCTTCTTCACTTGCAACAATCGGCTCGAATCCAATGGAAGTGGTGAAAACACGAATGCAATTACAAGTATTTCTTGCTGCTTATGAAGAATGAACGATTCAAGATGGATGTAGGGAGAATTGATGGAGAGATCTGCTTCGTATAGACCTCCTTATCGTAATTTTTTTCATGCTTTTTACAAAATTGCAAGGTCTGAAGGTGTCGTGGGCATTCAAAGAGGCTTGGAAGCAGGAATGGTTTATAATGTAAGAAGCATTCATTATATCGTGATTGATCGTTTACTTTTAGGTATTGATGAATGGTATTCGACTTGGAAGTTTTGATGTTTTTCAGCAATTTCTTGGAGCAACTGATCCAAACGAAGCTTTTTACATACCAAAGAATGCACTCGCTGGAGCTTTATCAGGTACCATATTGCTTGAGTAAAGAGAATGACAATTTAAATTAGGTGCTCTTGGTGGTATTGTTGGTTCACCATTTTATTTGATAAAAACAAGATTACAAGCTCAAAGTTCGACTACTGTGCTAAATGCTCAATATAATTACAGCTCTATGGTGTGAATGAATATATTATGAATGGTAGCTTATTATGCACTAGATGGATGGGTTTCGCCAGGTTTTTGCTAAAAGCGGGATCACAGGACTGTATCAAGGAGCTGACGGTCAAATGGCTCGGCTTGTTGTAAGTTATCATTCATAAGTTTGATATCATTAACTAATGATATTGTCTAGGTGGGTTCAAGTGCTCAACTCTCTGCGTACTCGAGTGCTAAACATTTTGTACAAACCACACTAGACCTTGAGCCAACAAGTCCATGGGTATCTCTTGGAGGTAGGATTATTATGAAAAAGATTCATATAGATATTGTTTTTAGCATCATTGATCAGTGGCTTGGCTATTTCAACCTTTATGCACCCATTTGATGTGGTAGCAACTCGTTTAGCAAGTCAAAAAGTTAGTCGGCATGGACATGGTGCATTATACACCGGTGTCAGTGACTGCTTTAGAAAAGTTCTCATGACAGAAGGGCTGCAAGGTCTTTATAAAGGATGGCTTGCTGGATATTTACGTGCTGGTCCACATACAATGTTGCAATTTGTTATTTGGGAAAAATTCAAGGATATTGCTTCGTCTGTTGGATACTAGAAGGCATTGTAATCATAACTTGTGTGTCATTCATTACCTTTAGTTAGATTAATATCAGCTCCAGCAGTAATTAGTGTTGATATAATATCTTTATGACCATAGCAGTGCACATAAAGGTGTCTCTTTGTTCTATTCATAAAAATACAAGTATGTCATGTAATCTACATGTACTAGTACCTCATTTGCTTGATTGATATTAGCTCCAGCAGTGATCAGTGTTGACAAAATTTCTTTAGGTCGATTCTCAGCAGCAATACATAGAGGTGTCGATTGAAGCTATCCATAAAAATACAACTGTATCAGTCATTCTAATGTACCATATAAGCTCGAGTGATATTAGCTGCAATGTTGATACAATATCTTTATGACCAAATTTTGTAGTAATACATAAAGGTGTCATATATCCGTTCTATTCATACCTCATATTAATTGCGTCCGTCATTCTCAGGTAATATACTTCATCTGCTTGATTGATATCAGCTCCAGCAGTAATCAGTGTTGACACAATATCTTTTCGACCATTTTCAGCAGCAATACGTAAAGGTGTCGATCCATCCTTTTCATAAATATAGTATTATTCCTTATTCCCATGTAATGTACATCAGCAGCTTGATTGATGCCAGCTCCGGCAGCGATTAGTGTTGACACAATATCTTGATCCCCCCTTTCAGCTGCAATGTGAAGTGGCGATTCATCCTATCCATAAAATTAAACTCGTGCCCGTCATTCTTATGTACTGTGTAAGCTTCTTTGCCAGCTTGATTAATATCAGCTCCAGCAGCGATCAATGTTGTCACAGTGTTTAATCGCCCATCACAGTAGCAAGTATTAACGGTGTTGATCCAAACTATTGATAAAGATACAATTATTTTAGATATTTTCATGCAATATACTTTGTCAGTTTGATTGACATCAGCCCCAGCAGCGATCAGTTTAGACACAATGTTTGACGACAACACCCACAAGCAGTATATAGAGGTCTAAAGTGTCGATCCAAACTATTCATAAAAACAAATTTGTGTCCATGGCTCTCATGTGATGTACATTGTCAGGTTGATTAACATCAACTCCAGCAGTAATCAGTGTTGACACAATATCTTTATGACTATACTTAGTAGCAGGGTGCATCCATCCTATCATAAAAATTCAATTATATCCGTCACTCTTATTGTAATGTACGTAGTTAGCTTGATTGATATCAGCTCCAGCAGTAATTAGTCTTAACACAATATCCAAATGACACAGCTGCAGCATATAGAGGTGTCGATCCAAACTATTAGAAACACAATTATGTCTATAGCTTCCATGTAATGTACCTTGTCAGGTTGATTGATTTCAGCTCCAGCTGCGATTAGTGTTGAAACAATGTCTTGATGTCCATTCTCAGCAGCAAAATACAAGGGTATCCGTCCCCCCTATTGATATAAATACATTTATGTCTGTCAATCTCATATGATGTACCATATCACTTTGATTAATATCAGTTCCAGCAGTAATTAGCGTTGACACAATATCTTTGTGGCAATACGTAAAGGTGTCGCATCCTTTTCATAAATATAGTAATATGTTGTCATTCGTACGAACGCACCTTGTCAGCATGATTGATATCTATTGCGCAATGTCTAGTTGACTGTTTTCCATTTGAGATGGAATTTCATCCTACAGCTTTGGAAGGGGAAGTTGTTGACTGTCAAATAAGTTACACGGTACAAATTTGTGTACTTCAGTAGACTTTGTACTCTCACCAAATCACCGTTAGATACTGCGTGAAAGAGATCGTTCTAAACTTATTTAGTTATGAAAAAATCAATACCAATACCAATGACATGACTATTCTCATTATCAAAGTTCAGTAAATTCTCCAATGACCTGTCCATATCAATTGACGTTCGCTAAGGAGTTGTTGAAATGCTCCAATTTACTTACTAGAAATGGCGTGACTGATAAATGGACCATGCAATCAATTAGTGACGGCAATTTGCAAGATAGTCAAGCTTGAGGACTAAGTACACATATTTGACTAGCATCTTGCAACACAAAAGAGGTGCAACAATAACTCATATCCCATCGAGGTGGTTGATAAATATGAAGTGATATGATGATTTACAGTTAAATACGTCTCCAAACTATAAACGATGATGCAGATGAACTTTTCTTTATTAATCAAGCATGAACAATAGATCAATTATATTCTCGAGGCATTGACACACGTCCAAACAATCTTAAACGCATCCCCAATCTTTCATGTCTTTTAAATCTAAACTATACAATTCAATCACATGAAATATTTCATTCATTGATATAAGCTTATGTGGCAACTAGCTAAGTGTTTCCATAACAAGTTCAAAATCGAGTTGTAAATCATCAATCATATCGTTCAGGTTTTCTTCCTGTAATTCAAGTTCTTCTTTATATTCTGTCGGCAATGTAATTATGGTAGTTTGCCAGCAACAGAGTGATACTCTGCAACGGCAATCATTGCGTCAATATCAAACACCAGTGGATTTGAGTTGAAATCGAGTCGTTCAATATTGGCCAAGTCGATAGTTGGCTGCTTTTCTTGTAGTTGAAGTGTGAGGTTGATTTCCCAAATGGAGCAACGACAAAATCTGCCTTACAAGGAGCATTTGTGCATTCGTTTAATAAATTTTCAACTTGCCCATCAAATAATTCGTCAAATGACTCCGTCGAGTCGGAAGTTACGTACACATTATCTACTGCATTTTGAACAGAAGAGATATGAATGCAATTCGAATCGTAATTTGATAGAGATATAAAAGATTAGAAATACATTGTTCAGAGGTAGATTTTGTCATTAGCTGTGCTCAAAATGTTCCTACTCTGTAGTAGTGCATAGCGATATCACATTTTGTACCAACTCAACGATACCCCTGGCAGTAGGAATCAAAGTACTTAACAATAGTACAGAAAGCATTGCAAAATTTGAAATGACAAGAACTCTTTGGCATGATCCACCATATCACACCCTCAACTTTCACAGTTTAACCAAAAGACGACCCTCTACATATTAGAAAAGCCAACACATCACATAGCGAACTTTCACGAAATCATTCATTGTGATTGTCCAAATAATAATTACTTTGGTGATTATCATAAGCAATATACAAGTTGAAATAGGCAATTAAAGTACACAGTAGTAGTGGAAATGAATTTGGAAGCTATACATTCCAAAATTTACATTATTCAATTGCAAGTTTGCCTCTTCGAATCCATCGTAAAGCACGAAAAGCAATAATACATAAAATAATCAATTGAAACCAAGTTTGAAATGATACATCACGAGCTAAACCACATTGAGGAATTCGATGTCCTGGTGGTATTCGACCATGGGAATGTAATGTAAAAACCCACAATGAAAGTTTATTGAGCATGCCACCAAATATTGAATGTAAAACCCAATCTAATGACGAATATGTTACGTGCACGGTTGGATGCATGTAGAATCGATTGTAGCCAACTCGGAATAAATCCTCAAAGATTAATAAACACTCGGATGCTGGACAATCGGAATCGTATACAACATCTAATAAAGCTCCTGGACGACCAAGTATTCGAGGTTCTTGTTGACGCCACGTTCGGAATTGAATCGAGTGTTTAACAAACGGAGCTGCTTTCATCGCCACAACACCATTCCAGCAACTTGATACGAGAAAAGGTCGACCTTCGGATATCAACTTAGCAGTAGCAAAATCTGCTGAATAGGGATACAATGAAGACATTCTCTCGGCATTAACGTCGCGTGCCACCCAAGTGTCATATAAAGTAATTCGATTGAAATCCATACTACAGACAACATCGTATTGCATGTCTGATGTAAGAAGTAGGCGTAAAATGTCTTCTGCTTTAAATATAACATCATTAAAAAACAAAATATCATCAAAGCTTCCATCCAAAGGTGCTAATGCCTTGTTGCGTATGTCAGCCATAAATCTATATAATCTCCATGAATTTAGTCATTATCATCTTGTTACCGAATACGAAATGATATTTCATCTTCTATAGCACTTGCACTGCTTTCACTTGTTTTAGCTTCTAGTTCTTCATAAACATCATTCCATGATGGTGCAGAGTCAATAAAAATGGTACTACCAACTCCAATCAAATCCAAAGTGTGTTTCCAAGTTTTTAATTGATTTGGCGTATTATCTTTGGAACCATTTTCATACACTGAAATATATGGTGTTGCCCCAGCCTTTTGCAATGCTTTAATAAGGACGAACATCTACAATTTGAATTAATCAACCTCTAATTCCAATATTTCATTACCTCATCGATGTGAGTTGGTAAGATATCTGCATTATTGTAATAGTTGGCTGCAATCATAATTTTACGTCCTTGTAAATGGTACTTGACAATTGCCTCTGGTGGACCTGGTACATGTGATTCCATCGTACAAAACACAAAAAAACAAAAGCACATCACCCAGACCCAAGCATATCGTCTAATAAAGTTAAGTCTTGGTGGTCTTATCGGCACTGAACATTGTGCAAACGTTGGAAGCATTGATCCTTGGACATCACCTCGAAAGCTCATTGTTATCAATATTGTTCTATATATCTTTACATTATGATAGTTGCTATCATGACACAAATTGTAATTTTAGTAGATACAATTTTTAACTAATGACAGAAGCACCCTTTCCAAGCATTGAAGTGTATGGTGCTTTTTTTAGTTGCATGGAAAGATGAAATGATTGCTCAAGGCAAAATTAATGCTACCTCCACTACAACTGACGTCTGTGAATTGATAGTTAAACTAGCTACATTAGGATTGAATCAATCGTACGCAGAAACTTTATCATCGCCTAGTTTTGGTGAAGCTACACATTTTGTTTCTCATGCTTTGGAAATATAACTTTGTGGACCTTGTAGCTGCAATTGAAATTCATGTACTTACACAAAATGATACTAATGTTTCAATGTACTTTTGGGTTGATTTGTCTGTTGTCGATCAAAATAATGCTCCTCACCGTCCATATTCATGGTGATCAACTACGTTTGTTTCTGCAATTGAAAAAATGGGACGAGTTGTTATGGTATTCACACCCTTACTTGACCCTTTGCCACTAAGTAGAACGTGGTGTCTTTGGGAAATCTATAGTGCGGTTCAAGCAAAAGCTGTGGTTTCCTTGGCAATGCCAACAGAACAATGGACAAATTCCGTGTAAATTTACGTGAGGATTATCGTGAAGTACTTCAAATGTTACAAGACATTGATGCTTGACGAGCTGATACATTCAATATTAAAGACAAAAATGCAATACTTAATGCCATGGAGACTGTGGCTGGAGGGTTTGATGCTCTCAATAGCCATGTTCGAAAACTTATTGCAGGCATTCTTCTTGTTGGAGCTGTGCCATTGTCATGTGAAGACTCAAAATTGAGCAGATTGCAAGATTTATTACAACTTTGAGCCAGATATCAATGTGGTTTCTCCATTTTTGACACCTTTGGGTGTAGCTTGTGATTTAAACTCGCCATTGCTTGTTGATATCTTTTTCGCTCGGGGTGCCAATGTAAATTTTCCAAATGGGTTGTGCTTGCCGAGGTGGTCACCCTGATATTGTTCGTATGATATTGATGTCAAATGCGGACACTACACTTCAAAATAATAAAGGACGATCACCTCTAGAAGAAGCAAAAGTAGCTAGTGCTAATCGTGGTGTTCAATCCAATACAGAAATAAATGGAGCTGTAGCTCCATCATATCACACAACCAGCTCCTAAGAATTGCTCATGCTATATATATGTCTCAAATGATATAAGAGTATTATTTCCATTGTATGGATTTGCATCACAGTGATAATGACAACTATTTAGTGCTTGGATAAAATGAAGCAAAGTTTATTAGAAGGTCAAAAAATGACTAATAAAGATTTCATAAGGTGCAGACAAAATTGCAGCTGAATTAATTTCAATAAGATATCTCCAAAGTTTACATCAAATTCTTGGCAATACACCACAATCGATGGAATTTTGATTTCATCGTAATTTTCATGTACAGAATCTCCTTGGTAGATGGAGTCTCGAAAAAAATAACATTCATGGACATCGTTGTAAATTGAACAATGGACTTGTTAAGCTCATATCTAATTTGAAGTTGAGCTACGTGTACCACAATAAGTTTATGGACGTATTTAGTTTCAAAAACAATATGATGAATTGTGCTTACTTCATAAACAGACATCAATATCAAATCATGGTTCTTGGTTTATTTAGCACTTGAGTGCGATTTTTACAAACATACATGATGAGTAATAAATATGTTCACTGAATATGCAACTTCTACACATTTGTGTAAAGTAAAGACTGCAAGATTTAAAAAAGTGTTGAGGGACAAAAATAATTGTCCTGGTTGTTGTAGTGCTTAAATTCGTCAAAAGGGTTTTGACGACCACAAAGTAAAAGTATTATGAGCAGCTAGTAAATTAATTGCCGTATGATTCATTTGTACGAGAATCACTGTTAATTTTTTTTAATTGTACGCTTTTAGACTTTTTCCAACTTTCAGTCAAGACTAATACACTCATAGAATTATGCCTTTACTAATATGTGCGTACATACATTAAAGTTACTTTAAAAGACAAATTGCATTTGATTCCGGCGATTATAGGTTGCTCTACTGAAGTTGCATGGGACTCAAGAATTGCAGCGAGATTGATAGTGCAAAATTGGAGCAAATTCAGGTTGCTCAAAATGCAGCACGAAATGCTCTTAATTCTCTTCGTAAATGTGAAGTTGTTGAGCTCAAGAGCTTTCAAAAACCACCTCAAGTCACTTTGGTCACAGTCGAGTGTATGGTATTAATCTTAAAACTTGCACC
>JNBS01001163.1:0-10963 GCA_002081575.1 Thraustotheca clavata | reverse complement strand
GTTCCGTAGCAAAAGTTTGTTCTTTGACAAGATGATAATCAAGCGACCGAAAACCACAACGAATGTATGGAACTCCAACCAAATATGATTGAATCCAAAAAGCCAAGCATTTATATCTCTCAAACGTGTATCGATCCTTGGGTTTGCTCAAGAGTTTATATGTCTTCAATTCGACATATTCATTTCTGTCATTTTTCCCATCCAATTCAGCTCCGACCAAAAGCGAGCGATTACCCAGAGTCATTGAAAACACACCACAATATTCTCCATCTCCGTTCATCGGTACACTGGACAAAACTTCATATCTTCGGCCAGCATAAGCCCCATTTATTTGAGCTTGGGACACATTTTGTGCTGGTGGATCATGGTATATGTTTAAAAAAAGAGTCTTCCCACGGCGTTGAACGTGAAATGTATAGGGATTGTTGGTATTATATGGCGTCTAGAGCTTATAAGAGTTTAGAAGCTTGAGCAAAAGTACCCCAAGTAGTTTATTCAGATTGTTGCGAAAGCTAACAATATCAAACGCTTCTGACAATGGCTTAATAGGCAATTTAGCACTTTGATTGTGTTCAAGGCGATTAGAATGGTTCATTGATTCAAGAATTGGATCTAATGATGGCAATTTATTCGTCTCAGCATACGTCTCGACATTTTCAAGTAAATCTGCACCAATCTATCATATAATTCCTAAAGATATCTTCAAAAGCAATGTACATTAGCTCTTCGTAGTTGTTTCTACAGCCCAAACCATCATTTAATGCAATCAAGACACTTAACACTTACCAAAAGTATTTGATTATACGCAATTTCTCCTGATTCAAACGCACTAAAGCCAGAGACTTGTTCAGGCTACAAATACGATCATTTCTATCTCTTTTACATAGCATTTACCTTGGATAAACGAACCTTTTCTTCTCTCTCAAGCTCATTCACTGATGGCACTCGGAACACTTTGTTCATATCAGGTGCGTTTTTTACAATAAGCACCAATAAGATTGTAATAAGCACTAGGTGCGTTTTTATAAATAGGTGTGTATTTAGGATTAGGTGCATAACGTATCATTCATGGAGAGGGGAATATGGAGCGTTCGTATTATGGAAATGTCTTCTTCCGTCTCTCTCTATTCTCGTCAATGGCATTGGAATGAAGAAGCTCGTGTAGAAGGTTTACGCTCGCTTGTGCATAGTTTTTCTCAATTTGCACGCGAAATTGATGCCGGCAAAATCCATCGAGTTCATTTTGGCAGTACAATTTCATCATCTTTCATGCGTTCTACATCATCTATGGGCTCTCAGAGGCATGCTACACCCCTTCGACAGTCTTTATTACAATCCCTATCATCTAATTACTCTTCCACACCTTTATCTAGCAGCCCACAAAGCCCAGCTTCCCCACTTTATCATTCAGTGTCTCCAGGAACATCTCCAACACTACAATCACCTTTAAACATGTTTGCAAACAATAAACAACTTGTTCGCATGGTATCTAAAGACAATGGACTCTTTCAAGTGGTTTTATTTCATGCATGGGAGAAAGAAAATGATGAAATGAATGAATTGGCAATGACTATTTTGGAAAAATTTAATGCCATGTATGAAACAACACAAGAATGGGAAAATGCAAAACTTGTTCTCCAAAACTTAACAGAGAAAGATGACAATGAAGCAATTGAATCGCTTTTTCAATCGTTTGATGACGTTTTGATAGAAATGATTGAGATAGAAACAGCACAAGTTTAAGTAGCTGAAAAACCCCACAGTTCAAGTTTTGTGCATACAAAATGCTCTCTTGATACTAACGGTTTGCTGCTAAATGTATCACAAGCTCCAGTTGATCCTCCCATTAAATCAGCATCCTAATGCAAAATTTAGTGTTTGAATGGCTGAGTTTCTTACAAGATATATACCAAAGCTTCCGCCACCACCCATGATTAAAGCATCTTCAGATACAAGTTGAAAATAATTGTTTTTTCGACTCCATGGATATTTCTTTACTGTTGAGCCTTGTTCAAAGGTAAAAAGAAATGCTTCACCTGTGCCATAATAGTTTAATGCTGGATGCCATTCATCAGTAGCAAAACCACCAAAAATGACATTTTTTTCATCTTGCACTACAATCAACGTTGGACTCTATAAAGAGAATGATTAATGCAATTGCAACACAATATATGAACCTGAGCTTTGGCCAAGATGAGTAAAGATTGTAGCGATGAACCATGAATATCAGTGCTATACACTATCAATCACAGAAAATAAAGACGATTCAATACCTATAAAGAAGCTTCCACTTGCACAATTGACAGGTAATAGGCAGTACTTCATCAAGCTCAACAATATGACCAATGTTAAGGATCTTAGAAGTTCCAATGAGTTTTTGAGCCATAGCTGCTTCGTTAAAATCCATTGATTTATCTGTTGTTGTTGCACCTGCTTCGGGAGTAACAATAGCAGCCAACATGTTATTGATACTATTGTGACGAGATGACACTGCTGTTTTACGATAAAGCATCCAGTCGTCAATGATATCATCAATAGTAGATGGAGATCGATGCAAAAGCCATTCAAGTTGAGCAATTGTTTCTTCAAGAACTCTTCCAAAGTCATGTGTAAATGTCCATTGATGTTCAAACATGTTGAGAGACAATGCAAACATTCGATAAAAGAAATTAGCATCGTCAAAAATCTCCCAGAATGGCTCCATCGATAGCAATGTAAAATCAATTACAGGGTGAGATGGAGTTGGAGAAAGTTTAAGAGCATTTAAGACCACAGCTACTAGAGCAGCACTGGCTGTCACTATATTATAGTACATTGGAGGTGTTCTAGCATGACAAGTTTCCAAAAACTCCATTGCTTTGGGTTCATGTTGAATGTAATAAGCTAAACTGCGAAGTAAAAGAGTCCCACCACTGATAAAATTCTCTGGGACTGTAGCTGCTGTAAAGCCAAAAGATTGCCACAAAGCAAAATCATCCGTTGCAGTACTATGAGGTAATGGAACTTCTTCAAAAACCATGCCTTCAGCTACATAAAATACTGAGTTTCTACGCTTGCTAGTATCATACCATCTTGATTATCATCATCTTTAAATTCTTCTTGAGCTTTTTGGCGTCGCTCTGCATGTAGTCGACGAGTATTTGTAGAAATAGACTCTGTTTCTTCCATCGTTAATTGTTGGGATCGATGAGCTTTCATATTCGACCAAATTCCATTGAAAGCTGCATCATGTTCAGGCTTTCCAACAGTTGGAATTTCTTTTGTAAGCAAGGCAAACGAACCCAAGAATTTTTGTTTTGCTGCAAAATCCTATAACATATAAGATACATTCAACTGATTTAAATCACCTCATGGGCTTTGGCAATCATGGTTCGAACAGAAGCAAAAATTTTACTTTGATGTTCAAGGAGTAATTCAACAACTTGAGCTCCAATTGCAGCCATGCGCACTTCTTGTGATTGCATTTGTTGTTTGTTTTCTTTTGTTTCTCGTTTACGAACAATGGCAGGAGCAAGAGCAATCGAAAGTCCAACAACATTAAGTCCATTTACTGCTGCATGTTCAGGTTCTAATAAAATAGCCAAAGTGCCGAATACCTATTTCAAAGTAGATATACACAGATACATGCAATGTAATAAACCTTTTCCAAGACAACTTTGCATTCAACAGGTAAATCAGCCACCAAACACTCAAGATTACGAATGCGATCTACTGCTTCTGGCATACGAGACGATGCTATAAAAGCATCGTATCTTTCTGAAGTAATTAAAGGCTCTGGAATATGCCGTAAAAACTCAACAAGAATGGCAGATATCACATGAGGATCTGTCTGCTTGGGTAAACAGCCATGGAACTCAATGTAATCTTTAACAGGAGCTAAGTAAACCTATTTCACAAGATAAATCAAGTATTTTCATGGAGAATTTGTACTTGAGATACTGTTGTACGAAAGAGACGTGGTGTATTCGCATGAGCAGCAATGTAATCAAGACACTCGACAATAAAATTGGGAATTGCAAGATAGGGATTAATAAGTGCATATTTGGTATGATATGGATTTCTCACAAGAAAAAACAATTCAACATTGAAAACATGTTGCCATGGTTTAATGCCCTAAATAATTTATGACTTTTTAAAGCAATTGTACATACCTTTTTCTTGTCTGAAAGCCTTCGAGCAGCCATCGTGAAATATTCATCAGCTAAAAACTATCAGCTTATTGTATTTATTGCATAACTACATACCTTCACCAGCAACTTCATCCACAAGAGCCTCAACCTTTTCAAACAATAAATCCATGTTACTTGGTGTTTCTGAAGCATGTCCAGGTGTAATTGGCATCGATACAACGAATGGGTGACTTTTACGTCGGCGAGCAAATTCAAGATCATTTAAAGGAAGTTTGAAATGTAATTCCCTTAAATATGTCAATAGCTGAACAAAGATTGCAGCCCCTTCAGAGCATCGAAGCAAAGCCCATTCTTCATAACTTGCTCGAAGAAATTGCTCTGAGTCTAATGCTAAAAACAACTACACAACTAAGCAATTTTCTATCAAAAAAATCTTACTGCAGCTGTAGCTTCGAGTAAATTTTCATTTAAAGTGAGACGAAGCCAATATCTCGCTTTACCAGCAGTTGTAGACGAGTGTTTCGAAGCTTCTTGGATCATTTGAGCCACAGGAGTATTAGCTTCAGCGACGTGTGTTCCTACAAAGTGAACCAAAGGCCAGAATGAATTGCTAGTGTCTGGAGACGAATCAAAGCGATGACCATGCATGAGGCACTCGTGCAAGCAGCGACAGAGCTCAAAGACGCCAATATCATGTTCTTCTAGCGCTAAAAGTTCTGTTGTAGAAAGCTTTTTTTTCTCTTCGTGCCAATGACAGACATCCATGACTGCTTTTTTCAACGACGCCTACCGGACTGATCAAGTATCTATCGTATAGACGCATATACAAGCATATTATAGCGTTCTTTCGAGTGTTCATCGTTCGGTGAAGCTGATGGCAGGAGCCATTGTGCTAAGCGACCGAACATTGCGTCAATGGTATCTTCCACCCGAGAAAAGTGCAAAATGACAATTTCATATACAAATTTCAAGATAAATAAGATTAATTTAATTAAACTATAGTCAGTAAAGAAAATAAGTTTTCTTAACCAAATGAATAAATTAGCACGTTGACCAACTTGCTAAGAAATTGTATTGTTCCATTTCGAACTGAAAGATTGTATTGAAAACTTATCATTGAATAAAGTGATGGAGATGAATGACATGAGAGAGAATCTAATGAGAAAGAAGAAGATTCGAGATGATTGTTCATTGATAATAAAACTTATAAGACTTGTGTTGTTTCTAAGAAAATATGAAGATGAAAAGAGAGGATACAAGAATGCTACCTTAGACAAACGCACGTCGTTTAGCTGATGGTTCAAATGAACTTGTTGAGTCTGTGAGTTTACGCTTTGATACTTGTGTTGAAGTTTTGCTTTGCATTAAACGACGTTGTTGTTCTTGCGCTTTTTTCTTTGCTCTGGCATCAGTTTGGAATCGAAATTCTTTAAATTCAGTAAGTTTACTACGTCGAATTGCAGGAACACCAACCACACCAGCAGATCGTAGTTTCTACATAATTATCAATCCAAATTCGTTTAAATATATATCTGTACCATGGTAAACGCTGAATTATTTCCAGGTTCCTTAGCAGCTAAACCTTGTGTCATTCGATGATATCTTTGAAATCTTCGTCTTTCTTGCATTTTCTCAATCCGTTGTGCTTCAATTTCCATCAATTCTTGAGTAGTTGCACTAACCTTGGGTTCACTTGCACGTCGTGGACGATGAGATGTAGCAAAATTCGGACTTTTCGGGATGGTCAATCGTTTTCGCGTCGGCACTGGTGCCTTTACCACTCGTTTTGGTGGAGATGGTGGTGGTACTACATCAACCTTCTTTCGTTGTGGTCTTTTTGATGTTGCAAGTGCAGGACTTTTCGGAATTGTCAATGGACGCTTGACTGGAATTCGTCTCTGTGCAATCTCTTTTACTTGGACTCGTTTTGCCACAGGAGTTAGAGGACGAGATACCTTGGCCTTCACATGACTAGGCATCGTTGATTTACATATCACACGTGCCTTGGAAGCCACCGTTGGCTTTGTTAAAGTGGACACGGACCGCGCTGGACGCTTTGGCCTCGTCGTCACTTCTGCCATATTATTCAAATGTTCAAATGATATTGAGTTATCCGGAATTTACTTGAAAACCTTCCATAAGACATAATGTTATCCGGATATAAAACATAGAGGTTAAATATGAATGATAGGCCTTTCATAAATGATACTATATCAATTAAAACAAAGAGGTTTTGTACCTTAGTTGCAAATTTGCGCGGGAAAGCTCAAGTGGTAATGAAGGAAGGGACGATGAATGGTGTTTCCTGATGTATATGTGTTTTTAAAGCTATGAAACGAGATATTTCTTGGATGTGTAGAGAGAGGAAAACGAGGATGAGAGGTGTCCCACTGTTGAAGAGACAAATTATTTTGTGGAGTGGATGGAAATGATGCCTGGAGTGAGTATGACGATTCGCTTTAAGGGAGAACAAGTTCATGCATTTTCAATTCATCCAACGACTCCAATTAACTTGTATGATACGAAAGAAAGTTTGTCAACACCTCATTGCTATGGTGGTAAAGAAGATGGTGGTTTATTGCCAACACCAAACAATGCTGGCCCACATGCCTTGTTGGCTACTGCAATCAAGGTAAAGAAATTGATGATAAAGAGGCTTATTGTGTATTTGTAGCAAGCTAAAGAAAGCAGTGAAGGATTTCTTGCTGATAAGTGTGAAGGACCAGTAAAAGAAGACATTTAATCACAATTTCTTTTGGTATTATGAACTAGCTTGAAGTGCCTTTCGTTTTCGCAGACGATGTCCTGCTCGCTTGATCAAGACGGATGGAAGAGGAGTCTTTTGTTGTTCAAAAATAGATGGAGCTGCTTGGGAACGTTGGCGATTAGAAATATTAAGCAAATGAACACGACGACATGGTGGACAAAACCATGTTGTAGCTGGCACAACACATAATCCAACACATCTACAATCAAGTAAGCATGATAAGCAATGTAAATTTCTTTACGATAGATGAAAAGCAGCAGGGCATCCATCACAACAAATGAGTTTACCAGCTTGGCCACAACGATGACAAGCATCTTCATTCAAATCAGCCTACAAATTTTATCAAGAATTATTTCATAGAAAAATGTACTGAGTCGCCACTGATCAAGTTCATGCCATTCTCCACGTTTACAAGGAGTCGATTGATGCGATCCGTGTCCAACTGCGTTTTGGAGATATTCAAACGTTTATTCCATCGGGATTCACCATCAGCAAATCGACGAATATCTATTGCAACTATCAACAATTGAAAATGGTTCAAAAGAGTACCAGCAAGAAGCTTTACACGTGCATCAAGAAGGTTTACACGATATGGAAGGCGAGTTGATGATACAGGTGGAGTAGTACGTTTAGGCAAATTGGCCAATTCTTCAGAATAATCCAAGAGTCCACCAGCCAAAAAGGATTTTTCAGTAGGTTGCTTTAAAGAAGAGTTGGAAGTACTTGCTCGATTTGCTACGATGAATGGAATGCGTTCTTCAATACATTTGTTGTAATAGGAATCAACATCAAGTATATCAGGCACATGATGAGCTAAAAACAATGGAGCTGATTTACGACGACCATTACTTTGGCTTGCACCAAATTTTGCAAGCCAGTCTCGATGCAACTATGGACAAAGCTTAAGTTATTGCATATTTTCAAGAGAGATTTACCTGAGCATTCTTGAATACACTGAGTGATGATGATTTCAGTGGGCGGGAGACTCTTTGCACAGTCGCATCACCCTAATGTATAGCTTTTAAAGACTTTGAACATGGAATGATTCTTACTTCATCTGAATGATCTGAAGATGGAGAAGATGCATTGCTGGATGCAGCTCCAGGATTATTGTTGCCTCCTAGTGCTCCTTTGCATAATTGTGCACCACAATGACATTTGACTCGACGGCCACCAAAGTGAATAAACTAACAAGTTCATTTTCAGTGGTGCATGTAGATGAAAGCATGTACCTGATAGTCAAAAGTGATTTCTTCATTAAGTGCAATAGGACGAATTGCCATAATACCAATACGAACAACACCTTGACAAGTCCTACGTTTGTTCAAATTACAAGTAACATTTAAATTGTAGATTACCATTTTTGAGCTCGAGCATTAGGTTCACATGAGTGATTGATAAAGCGACTATCATTGCCTCGAAATCGTGCATCTATGACAATATCCTTTTCGATTTCAAGCATATAGTTGTGTGCCTACAACAAGTTAATGAGGGCCGTCATATAATAAGGAGTGTACATCGCGTCGAGAATTAGCTTCATCCATACGTTCTTTGACCATTTTAGCATCAATAACTTCACCAACATATTCAATAATGAAATCCTGAGGCTCAATTTTCTCATCAGCTACCAACCCAAAGCCTTTGTTTGCCATATATTCAACTCTTGTCGCTCTAAAATATGTTTTGATCCATCCAACAATCGTACAATATATCGTACTTGGAATATCGATTCTGAAATGGTCGATTGAGACATAATTTTGCATCAGGAGCTGAGCAAGTATCTGCTGAGCATTCAATAAAAGTTATCCTACGCTCAATCAGATATATTGCAATAAGAACTCAACCTGTTGTGGCAATTATCACCACAATACAATTTTTTCACATTGTCTTTTTTTTCCTCAACATCGCGTGCGCATGTGCACATATTTGTACAAGCATCTCCACGTGGAGTCTTTTTTACATGATAAACGTTTTTAGATAAATGTCCATACTTTGGTGGGGCCCATTGCAATGTATATTCCTACAAAACCATCGTTATCATCTCTTTGAGTACACATTATACGTACATCTATCTCAACGAGTTCTTCTGATGTAAAAGGTAGTTTAAACTGTACTGCTACCTTTTTTGAGGTTGTTGTTTCATGCAATCGGTCTAAGAGTGTTTGGAGGGGAAATACTCCATTTTCTTGAGTTTCTTCTACATTCTTCTCTTGTACCTCCACACTTACAGCTTTCTCTTCAGCTTCACTTCTTGGCAATGCTCGTACTGGCGTCTTTTGTACGCGTTGCTTCTTTCGCGGTCGGCCAGCTTTATTCCCACGTTGCACGATAGAGTGAACCATATCATTCGAAAGCTCTTCCTGCACTGAAGACGATGCTGTTGATGGATTTGGCACAGGAGAAGAACCTTGACACACGCGATCGTTTGGAGACATCGCGAGCGTCCCGACGATATTTTGCGCTATGACTCAGTTCAAAAATTGTATTCGCGGCAGAGTAAAATTAAAAAACATCTTAACCCGCCAAAAGTGCTTTATCTTGATATTTGTATACTTTGCCATAGGAATTTTTTTAGTTTTAAACCAACTGATTGGCGGGATAAGTATCAAATAATTACTGAAAGCATTTGATTGCTAGGTTTCAATTAATTGCTGAAAATAGATCCAAAAGAAATAGAGCCAAAGGAAATCAAATCATAGATGTGGATTGTGTTGTATTGATGTGCAATTGTCAACTTAACTTTACATGCTGCCATTGGATATTGGATGCAATGACTTGTACAGTATTTTACCAATATATATTTTGTCATATATTTTGTGGACATGAAATTGTTTTGAAAGGAAACAAGACTAATCTCAATTGTATTTAATCTTAGATTTAATAAAGATAGATTTGGAGTTTAGATTTTTTGTTTGGATTGTTTTAAAGGAACTAAAGTGAGTGGGTATGTCATATTCGCAAGTCGACTCTGATCAGATGGATTGTGTGGTAGAGAAAGCTAGAACCTTTCTTACAACAAGAAACTTGATATTATCATTGATAAAGCTATGTCCCTTTGGTTCTATCTTGTGTGAATGTTAATTTAAAAGCTTTTATCATAAATCTCATTAAAACAAGAGACTCATCATGCATTTTCAGAATCCTTTATCTATCTATACGTGTTGAATATTATTTGTGATAGGCAGTAATTATGAACTCTGATCCTTACGCAGACCTACCAACAGCCACGCAGCCGATCAAACGGCCTCGAGACGATAAAAATGAAGAAAAACAGCCTCCAAGTAAGCGTCTAGAATCAGTAGCTAGTCAGCCAAAGCCCAAAGAAAAACAACCATTAACTGTCGCTCAAACGATCACCAAACTCCAAAGCTACATGGTAAAATTGTGTTTTAGCCATTAATTTCTCACAAGAAAACTTGTAGCTAGTTGATAAGAAGTTCGCTAAGGCTGCAGAACTGTTTGGAAAGCTCCTTGTTGAGCAATGTACAGCGAAACCTTTAGATGAAGATATTATGACAGCACTCTTGGAAACATTGAATCAAGTTGCCCAAGCAAAAGCAACTCGAACGATGAATTTTGAAATGCGTAATGCTTATTCAAGGCTTTTTCGCCTTGTCAATGAACATCGTGATGCATTGCTTGAATCACCAGAATATGAAAGTGATACGATTGAAAATTGGATGCTTGACATTGTTGTTCACAATGATCTCTATACTGATGATACTTATCAGTTTGCAAAAGCAGCAAAAGCAATTGGAGCGCATTTAGATCGTCGTGAAGAAGCTGTTGCCAATGCCAACGAAAAAGATATTCAAGATATTGACAACGTATTGTTTCCATGCATTCGTACTCTTATAAGTCGACACACCACGTCATGGGCAAAAACATCAGTCGAAATCATCATCAGTCGACTAACTTCCAAGCGTGAGGAGTTTTCTGAAGTTTTACGTGATGAAATTGATCAATGGACTCAACTCGTTCATCAGCGAAAACATGCTCCAATTGATAAAATCAGTGCTGCTGCCGAACTTCGTAAAAACATTGTTGCCTACAACGATACTCAAAC
>JNBS01001162.1:0-13675 GCA_002081575.1 Thraustotheca clavata | reverse complement strand
CTGAAAAGCTCGAAGCAGATTATCGATCCAAGATTCAAGCTTTAGAAAAACAGGTTGGAGCAAAAGACACACAAATCCAGTCTTTACAGAGTGACTTGAGTCACATTGATGATCAATGGAAAGCTCAATTTGAAGCTTCTCAACTTGCTTTGGAAGCATCATTCAAAGAACTTGAAAATGAAAAAATCAGAATGGCAAACAAATTAAGCATGTACGAACCCAAACGGCCCGAAAATGTCAACTCGTTCTCTCAAAGAATTATTTGGCACTTGAAAGAAATTATTCGGGAAGATGAAGCTGATACTACAGCCAACACCGAGTCGGAGGAAGCTCGTGCAAAAGCAAATCGTGTTGCTGCCCTCGTCAATCGTTTTGAAAAATCTAATGCTCAAGTACAAGCAAATTTTGCTCAACAATTGCGTCATGATATTAAAACAATTGGCATCCGAGCATTTGAAGATCATCCTGAAAATCATGCATCGAAAGCCAAGCTTCAAGAAACAATTGCAGAATTACAAAAACAATTGAGTGAACATGCTCGTGCTTATGACTGCCTTCAGGAAGAAGCTAGAAGCCAACAAAGTCAATTGGAAATGGCATTGCAAACAGCTATGGACCGTGATGCTGATGTAATGGACTTGGAACGCCAAGTCACTTTACTCAAGCAAACAAATGAATCCACTGCCAACTTTGAGCATGAAGCTACATTAAAACAACTTCAAGATAAATCATCGGTGCTTGCCGATACTCAAGTCACGGTGGCACAACTCGAAGGGGAAGTTCGTACCCTTCAAGAACAAGTTGCAGAACTTACAGCATCTCTGCAATCTCGTGATAAGGAACTTGCAGCAGCTCGTGCATCGTTGGTAGCAGCAACTAGCCAAGCTGCTGATGCAGACCATGTTGCTGAACTCACCCAAGCTTTGGATATTGCATCGAAAACAAATGCTGCCCAAGCAACTCAAATGCGTGCTACTTCTCAACAATACCAAGAAGAAATTTCAGTTCTTAAGGTCCAAATCATTCAGTTGTCCAAAGCCAATGAAGCTAAAGCCCAAGCTGCCAAGTCAGCATTTAGTGACGAACAAGTTGCCATGTTTGAAGCTAAAATTGCTGCTCAAGAAGCTGAAATTGCAACTTTAAAGAGTTCTTTGGATGATACCCAAAAACAACTAGAAGATGCACTAGCACCCACCGTCAACCCAACTTCAGAAGAGGGTGTGAAGAAGGTTCGCTTTGAAGATGATGTAATTCGATCAAGTGATGTCAATTCCGTTGTGCATTTACAACACATTCTCAAGAAACGTGATGAAGAGCTTGTCGATCTCAAGTCAGAACTCTACGAACGTGCTTGTGATGTTAATGCACTTCGACAAGAAGTCATTGCAAAGACTGATACGATTGAAAATCTATCGAGAAAGCTTGCTCAACGCATGGAATCAAGCAAGAGTGTGTCTCCACTTCAATCGACCACTCAACTTGTTCCTGCCAACCCACAAGCTATGCAACAAGCAACCCAACTCTTACTATCAAATCCTGATATGGCCAAGTTGGAAATGTTCTTGTTCAATTCTCTCTGCAATAAGCAACAAGAAGTAGATGACTTGTTGCTTGAATTGGATCGTCGGGAAGAAGCTGTACGTGCTGTGTGTGCTGCAGAAACTGAAGCACTTCATCAAGAAATCAAAGTGCTTGAAGAACGATACACTGAAGTATCGGGAGCTCTTAAATTGGCAAATGAACAACAAGCTCATTTACAAAATGAAGTTGAAATGCAAGAAAGGAGTATCGACAACAAACAAAAGCAAATCAAGTCTTTTATTTCGCTCATGGCTGAAAAAGAAGCTGAACTTGCTGAGCTCGATGAAGCTCTTGCCATTGCTGAAATGCAAGTGGAACATCTCAAGAATCAATACAATGTGACATTCACTATTGAGCAAGAAGAAGCCTTTGCCAATGCTTATGAAGAAGGTGGACGTATGAGTTCTTTCAGTATGAAAGCTGGTCGTGAATCGTTTGCTGAACGAGGCAAATTTTATGAACGAATGAGTCTTCAAATGGATGACAAAGATTTTGAAATTGAAGATCTTGGTCCATTCCGTTCCCGAGCCAACTCGACCAATTCATTATTGTCAGACAGGGCAAGTTCATCATCAACACCAGCAGCAGCTCAACCAGCTACGACATCCTTATTAGCATCAGCAGCATCATCCCTTGCCAAGCCATTTGAAGATGATTTGGAATACGCGGGATCGCCACGTTTTAGTGCATTGAGTTATGGTTCTGCTCGAGACAGTAGTATCAGTACAACAGAATGGGATCTTGAAATTTAAAACTATCTATCAACGAAGGACACATCGTATACAACAATGGGAATTGTATGCACCTCTAGCGTTGTTCCTAATGCCAAAGCAAGTATATGTCGTGTTGTACGATTTTAAATTCTAAAGACTAATAGTATATTGCCATAACTATGATGTAGTGATTTTGTTATTTACTATGCATCATCGCATGATAAATTTTATTTCACGTTATATATCGCACTCAGTTCTCATATGAACTTGTGCATTTTCAATGTTCTTATCAATATCATATTTCAATCAGGTGAAACTTTTAATGTTGATATAGTCATCGCACCAAAATACAATTTCAATTCCAGCTTCTTTTGTTCTTTTTGCCGATGTAATTGCTTCGGTTCTTTTTAGATCTCGTAATTGCTTAATATATCTACTTTCAACTTTATTCTCATTGTTCAAAGCTTCTTCAATCCTATAAATCGACTTATTGATTTCGGTAAAATGTTTCTTTACTTGAGCAATGCATTTGGCTACCTCAGTAAATTGCGTGGTGAGTGCTTCATTTTGCTTTAAATCATCTTTATGACATGACCACATGAATGGCGATAAAACAGTAGTGACTAATGAGAAAGCAACCCCACGAACGGCACCACCAAGTGCTCCAGCAACACCTCCAACAACCTTCAAAAGCACATCAGCAATTGGAGGCAATTTGAGATTGTCGACAGTATTCACCAGTTCAATAGCTCCAGCCCAAGTACCACAATTACTTGACCAGTCACTGGGCACAGAACAAGCCTCGCTACAATAGCATTTGAGTCTTTCCTTTCGTTTAGTTTGTTGTATATCGTTGATGAATCTTTGGCATTATCATGTATAGCATCAAGTTGGGAAACCATAATCGATGCTTTCCACTCAATAACGTCAGAGAATCTTCCATTTGCTTGACATCGGTCACTTCTTTAAGAAATTCACCGATATTTCTGGTTTCTTCATAGTCTTTTGCAACAATTATCAAGCCTTTGCCGTATCGTTTGATATCATTGACTGTTGTAATTGTTTGCGATTGTAAGACAGAATACTCTTGAGCCAGTGTAGTTAAATCATTTATCATGGTGTTCAATGTATCAGAATGTTTTAGTTGTTAATCTTGACGAATTTGTCTTACAAGTTGATGTATATTGTTGGTTCCATTAATTCTTCTAATTGTAAATGCGTTTTGTGCAATGGAAATCAAATGTTCATTGGTATGTTTGACATGTGCCATTTACTTCCAGGCAGAAATGGCAGTATGTAGTTTGGATGTTTGAAGAAAACTGCAGTGGACCGCTAAAGGAAAAATCAAGTTGCCTACCAGTTCATAGCACAAATTGAGTTGAAATGTCGTATGTGTGTAATTGATAAAATCATTAAGTTGTATATTGGATAAATTTATCAAGTTACTTTATCAATTAGGTAAAATAGTTATTTCTTTGGCGAACTTCAAAATGCCCCAAACTACATCCTGCCCTTTGTGCCTCGAAGAAAAGCGTACATGTCGATTATGTCTTTTCATCATCATTTGACTTGCATTGCTCAAAACGCAACTTCATTTAAATCAACCGATGTAGCTTAAAAAATACATCTACTCGTAAGACAAATTCGTCTAGAAGTACAATTAAAAGACGATGAAACACTTGATAATGTGCTAAAGGATCTAACTAAACTGGCTGAAGATTATTCTTTCTTACAATCTCAAACAATTACAACGGTCAACGACATAAAGCGATACGGAAAAAGCTTGATAATCGCTGCAGAGGACTACGAAGAAACCAAAGATATTAGTGAATTTCTTGAAGACGTGACCGATGTGAAGCAGGTTCTTTACACAGTGAAGCTAATGATTCATCAGACAAGCATGAACAAGATAACTTCCTTTGTTATATGTTAAAGGAAACTAGTACTCTCCTAGACCAAGCAACAACTTACCTTGCCAGAATCACAGCAGTCGTTGCAGTCAAAGTTGGGTCCTTTAAAATCTGTCATAAGAAGAATTAGCGGAATTGGTGGTGCGATATTGTCTTCAATTAGCTCCAACTACGCTAACGAGGAAGAAAAAGAACTATATTTCATGATTGCTGTGCGAAAGTGATATCAAATTTTAACAATATCTGTCAATTGATATAAGAAATTCAAAATCTAATGAATGACGGGCACCATTCAGAAGAATACTTAATAATATGATTTAAGGAGACAACAATGAAGCAGCCCAATTAATACAGCAGACAATAGAAAATGACTATTCTATGCTTCAATATTGTGACCAATTTGCCATTGTGTTTCGATAACAGAAAATGCACCGATCAATCCAAGGCAGTGGCTCTTGAACGAAAATTAAATTTCTGAAGTAGGTACAATCTAAATAGAGTAAATATGTGTAAGCAAAATAGGATTACCATATCTGTTTCTATAATTCCATCAAAGTATATTCTACTGTATTATGATAACCTGAATTAACATGAATCATTAAAACTGCGCCCATGACTTATCACTTTTCCCAATTGTTAAAAATGTTAATAATTCGCAGTGGTTTGATGTTGAGAATCGAAATCTATTGTTTTTTCTCAAACATTTTTCAGCCATGTTATCAAATGATATGATATAATTTTGTATTATGAAATAGTTATACCGACTAAAGACTTGAGGTGAGATTGAATGAGATAATGATTTGTACTATACAAATTTCGCGCGCTTTTTTAAATTTGATTGGCTAATTTTTATTTGTATTACGCGCCAATTGATAGCCAATCAGATTGATTTTTGCGTTGACTTAAAGCGGTGATGGCCGAGATGGAGGGAACGATTCCAAATACACCTCCTACAGTGTCTACAGCTCGTTCTGTGTACGAAAGACGAGCTAACTCTCCTCCTGCAACACCCCCTGTACGTAGTTCAGCGGCGAATCCACTTCAAATGGTTATTCAACGTCTACAAGGTGAGTGTGAAATCTTACGAACTGAAAAACGAGAGATTGAACGTAAATTATCCCAAGAACAACAAAAAAATGCTAGAATACTTATGGAAGGAAATGAATTACAAAGGCGATGGCTTGTAGAGAATCAAAAGCTTCAAAGTGAATGTACCCATTTAAAAGAAAAGGTTCGTGAAAGTCTGGGCACGATTGAAATTTTGACAGAAAGAATTGCACGAACAGAACACACTGAAAGACAAACAAATGAACGATGTTCTACATTGTCAGATATAATTAAAGACTTGGAAGCTGAAGCAGATCGTTCACGACGTACAGTTTTTCATTTTGAACAGGAAATGGAACGGATGAAAGACTTGTTAAATCATGCTACCATGGAACGAGATAATTTAATTGAGAGAACTGAAGCTGATGCAAAACGTGTTCGACATTTATGGGAAGAAACTCTGGCTCAACATGCAGCCCAACTAGCCTCAGTGGATGAGAAAGCTACAAAAAGTAAACGTGAGAATGCTCGCTTGGCAAAGAAACTCTTGGAGAAAACAAACCAAGTTAAGGATTATGATGGTAAATTAATCCAAGCTGCAGCTATGACAACTAAAGATAAACAGCACATTATGGTGCGTACCAAGAATATTATCAAGGTCTAATAAAACATTCTCTAGACGCTTGAAAACGATGTAAAAAGTATAAAACTCGAGTTAAAGCACACACAAGAACAAAACACAAAGCTTAGTGAATCTATTCAAGCAATGGCAGTACAACTAGATGCCAAATCTGCCCATGTTCAATCTATAGAATCAAAATTACAAAATACTGTCGAAGAATCTCAAAAATTACAACGTCAGCTTCAAGAAAAGGAAAAAGAATATGATGACGTCCTTGGTGAATTAGATGCTTTACGCTCAGAGCTTGTCCAGTGTTTAAGTCAGCATGAAACAACAATCTTCGAGTTACAAGGACAAATTTCCGAGTTAAATGATCGGTATAAACAAGTAGTCATTGAACTTGAAGCAGAAAAGAAATACACAGCATCCATTTCGACAATGCTTGGTGGACACATTGGAGATTACAATAAAGTGTTATCTTCTGTAAATTACAAACTAGCAGATATGCGACACCGGATCGAAACACCTCAAGATAATCCCAAGCCTATTCATACACCACGTACAAGCACAGAAGACAATTCAATGAGTATTTTTGCTCATTAATAAATACTATTTCAAACAATCTTATCCTGTTAAACAATATTTTGATTTTTTACTTAAAATGAATAAATATGATACATTAATTTCTAAAGGTTATCCAAAAGGAGAACTGCTCATGTTTTTTCACAGAATCGAATTAGACGGTGCGAAGGAAGATGGACCGAGGGAATAAGGAAGTTGATATCGCTGGTATGAGCTGATGGAAATCATGTATAAAGATCAATTGTAGGAGAAACATCAATCCAGAATTCGTATTGCTTTTGGTACATGAAGAAAAACTCTGGTAGCAAGACAACGGTAAGTGAATGGATTTGTACCCACGAGTACTATTGTGTTCAATAAGCTTGATGACCAGGAAAGCTATGAAAAAAGCATCAAAGAACTTGGCGAATTCAAGACTATTCAAGGTTTTTGGCGCCTTTATAATCATTTGATCCGACCAAATGATTTGCCAAACACAACGGATTATCATCTTTTCAAGGCTGGAATCAAACCAATGTGGGAGGTTTGTCATAATGTTAATTGAAAATGTTAATTTTGATGCAGGATGTTGCTAACCGACGTGGTGGCAAGTGGATGATTCGTATTCGTAAAGGTATTTCTTCGCGATATTGGGAAGATTTGGTAAAGATTGGTTGAGATAACGTGTTAAAAATGCGATTGATTGTAGGTTTTGGCAATCATTGGTGAACAATTTGATGTTGGCAATGAAATTTGTGGTGCTGTCATGTCGATTCGTTATAATGAAGACATTATTTCGCTATGGAATCGCAATGCTGACAACAACGAAGCTTGCTACAGAATACGGTATGACTAGATACAGCAAGAATGTACTCATGAAAATTAATCCAGCGATACGATGCGCAAATTGCTCAATTTGCCGCAATTTGTAGTCCTCGAATACAAGCGTCATGATACGTCTCTAAATGACAATTCGAGTTTCCGAAACACAACAGTGTGGCGTGGAGAAAAAACACGTTCTACCGAAGATAATGGAGATGAAGGTCCATCGAATGCAACATCCACAAGTCATCCTCATCCCCGCAACTCAAATCGCGAACACTCTTCTCGATCTGGTATTGATCGTACCAATACATCCCGTGGCAAACAACGTGACAACACAAGCTCATCGCAACGTGCTTGGACTCGTGACCCAACCCCTCGTGACACGAAGAAAGATCATTCATCACGGAACGATGAAGACGAAGGATGGCAAACCCAACATTAGCTCTTGTTAAGTTTCAAAAGATACTCATGAGTTCTAGAGTCAGGCATTAATTATGTCTACATGTAAGTCTATTCGTCGTTCGAAACTGGAGGAACTGGCGCGGCACTTTCAGTGTTGTCTTGGCTTGGTGGCAAACCCACTTTACGCAAAGTATCGTTGAAAATGTAAACACCAGACACACCACCAATAATTACAGCCATAGCTACGTCCAAAAGCGGTGTACGGCGGCGAATACGCGGCTGGAGACGGAAGTGAGGCTGTTTACCAGTGTTCATTCTTATTAGCAAATTTAATAATGAGCTCTTACAGGTTTCACAACCTTTATAATCTTATATTTAATCATCTCTTACAGGCCACAAACCTCTCGAAACTAGAGTATAAAATAAAAGGTTATACATTGACCTGTTTAATTTGATTTTTTAATACCCTTCAAAGTTAATATCCCATTTAGTGAATATGCAGCACGTGGGGACCGGTGGGTCTGTCCATGCAAATGCTCAAGCGTCTATCATAAAGCTTACAGGAGCTGTACAAGGTTCATTGCTTCGTGTGGGAGATGCATGTGTATTGCTAAACTGTGGGGATCCATCACCAGCATCACCAGCTACGATTACATCCATGGCATCGGTTGGGATTGCTCAAGGAACTGTCATAAGCGCGATTCTTATTACAGACTGGAAAATCTCAAGTTGTGGCATGCTGTCTTCCTTTTTGTCTGTGTATAATACACATCATAATCGAAGAAATAAAGACAAAGCGAATAAAGTGCCACCACCAACTGTGTTTATGACTCATGCTACAAAAGCAATCATGCCTCGAATCTTGAAAGAAGCCAAAGGAAATGATTATAATGTAGCATTCTTGAGTGATTCTGTACAAGCAACAGTCATATCACTTGCTTGTGGTCAACCAAATGCATTTACAGATCCTGTGCGAAATACAAAAATGACAATTACAGCTCATCGTGCTGGACATGTTGCTGGAGGTTGTTTATACACGATTGAAATTGATGAAACTCGGGTGCGAATTTAGCCTTTGATTGTGGTGAAATAACAATGCGATGTAGGCAACTTTTGTTGATGGTTTTCGTCTCAATGGTTCTCGTATGTTATTACCTGCTTCTATTCCTACGAAAGCACCTCACATTGCTGTCCTTCGGGGAGATTACACAGTCACTGTCTCGGAGACACGTACAGTGATCGAACGCGAATTTTGTAAAGTTATTCACGATGTGCTTAACCTTCGGGGCAAAGTGGTCATTCCTGTGTTTGGTGTGGGATGTTTTTTTCATGATATTCAATCACTCCTCCAAGACTATTGGCAACGAATGAAGCTTACTCATATCCCTATCTACGTCACATCAGATGCTTTAGTCAATCCTCAAAATTTGCCATTTCACCAAGCTTTACTTGCAGATTATTACAAAGAACCATTTTTCCAACGCCTCAAACTTCCATTACAAAAGCTTCCCAAAGTTAAACTTTTACAAGAGCCAAATCAACCGATGATCATCTTTTCTGATGGTGCAAGCATCACATCAGGCGATACAGCTTCAGTTCTCCAAGCTTGTGGTCAAGATCCAAACAATCTTCTTGTCCTCTCTGAATTTTGCACGAAAGGCACTGTAAACCATGCTTTCTTAAACAACATTGTGTGCCCAGATCTATCGAAATCTTTCCATGCTTCTATGGTATGTCGTGTGCACGTTTTACCCAGTGGTGAAGAAGTAGATGCTCGTGATGTTGCCGATATGGCTCGGCAAATAGCTCCAATTCATCATTTGGTACTAAACAATCTTGATGAAGGACATATTGCATGTTTATCAGAATCAATCACGGAACACCACCGAGTCGCTCCATTTAGTGCTTTGAATGAAGATGATTTAGTGCTGAATTACCCTCGAGATATCAGTGTTCGTTTACGTTCCAACATTGCATTTACCCGCGGTCCAACTCCAAGTTTACTCGTTGCAGAACCAAGAAAGAAAATTGTCATATATGGTGAAAATAGTGTCCGTCGATTGAAAAAGAAAAAACACACTATCATCCTTAAACATACATGGAAATACCCCAAACTTTCAACCTTACAGCGTCCAAACAAAGGTCAAAAGAAGCGTTCTCGAGAAACTGGGTTTGGTTTATCGATTCTCTTATCTAACGAGGCAGACGATGACAATGGATATGATGATGGAACTGAAGAAGAAGCAAATGTAAATGATGCTCTTGATGGAATTTATCGTTCTCTTTTACAATGGCTTGGTGAATGTAAATATTCTATTGATATCAAAGATTCGTTCGTCCAAGTAGGATCAATTCAAGTGGATGTTAGCACAGACTGGTCCATCAATATGCGATGGTCTTATGATGATGATGAACTTGCAAGTCGTGTATTTGGTCTTGCACAACGTGTAGTTGATGCTCAATATCGGGATTCACATAAATACTAAAAAATCTATATCTAATTGCTTCATTGTGCAACTTAATAACATCCTAACAAACTAAGAATACAAATAAACTAAGAAGACAAAGTTACCTCTTAAAATATATACTATTGAGAAAATTGAAATTGAAAGGAAGCAGCAGCACCCCAGAAGCCAATTTTGCCATTTGAAGCAAGCGAATCCATCGATGAAGTTAGCAACGGGGTTCAGCGATAACACAAGCAGCAGCGCGACGCAATATGATGAAAGCAGTGGGTACAATCTCAAGGCAGGTGAGGTGAGCTCTGGCACGACGATCATTGCGGTCAAATATGACGGCGGGGTTGTGCTTGGGGCTGATAGTCGTACCTCCACAGGCACATACGTGGCTAACCGTGTCTCGGACAAACTCACAGCAATCCATGATCGTATCTATTGCTGCCGATCGGGCAGTGCTGCTGATACCCAAGCACTCTCGGACTATGTGCGCTATTTTGTGGCATCTCACGCTGATGAACTCGAAGGCGACGCATTGCCTAAAGTTCACACAGCAGCTACGTTGTTTCGCAAAATGTGTTATGAAAACAAAGACCGACTGATGGCAGGAATCATTGTGGCAGGCTATGATAATGTAAAGGGCGGTCAGGTCTATTCGATTCCACTTGGTGGTGCGTTGGTTGAACAAGATGTAGCTATCGGTGGATCGGGTTCGACGTACATTTATGGTTTTATTGATGCTCACTGGAGACCTAATATGACCAAGGAAGAATGTCTTGAATTTGTCCAAAAAGCACTCTCGCATGCTATGGCTCGAGATGGATCCTCGGGAGGGGTTATTCGCACTGTCACGATTGATGCCAATGGATGTGAACGAGGCTTTGTTGCTGGAGATCGACTCCCTTTCATGTTGTAAGCAGAGACATCATTTTCATAAAGAATAATGAACACGATGCACTTAATTTTCATCAGTTTGAGTAATTAGTGTTAAAGTGACGATCTTATAGCATGGACACGAATGCTCGGTACAGACGAGGTCGACAGATAGAGGAATTGCATCAAGATTCGTTCTACGTAAGAGAAGAACGAGTAAAAGAGCCTCATGTGGCTTGGAAGATCCCTCTCAGTCTCTTTGCTGTCGCGTGTATGATCGTTTGGATGCTTTCCAATGATGAACCAAGCAAATTGCCTAAATTTCGCCCTCATGAACAAGAGAGAAGCTCTGTACGACTGTGTGGAGTGACAAAGAAGATTGTACTACGAGATGATCAGATCAATGATGATTTCTGTGATTGCATGGAAGATGGATTGGATGAAACATTGACAAGTGCTTGTTCGAATGTGATTCCTGTGGTAATGTTTCCTTGTACTAATGGAAAAAAGATTCCTACAACAATTGTTGGTGATGGAATTTGTGATTGTTCCAATTGCGAAGATGAAGAATAAAGGCTCATAACTTTAGGAATGAAAAGAAAGGTGTTAATTAGTTGCGATATAATATCATTTTCACTCCACCATTTTCGTTGATTTGAGGTTGAAAATGACATTTAAGAAAAGTTTTCCACACAGCACTTGACGGATCATTTGGAATATTGGCGACAATTGCATAAATATCCCGCCCAACTTCAGTTGATGTCCCCGTGATATCCTAAAACAAGTCAAAGCAATGAATACAAGAAGATATACTTTGACGATATATTCCAGAGTTTTCGAACCATATCTCTTGTTACGATGACTATCCAAGATGCCCAATTTTTCAATTAGAGCTACTTCGACGCCATTATCGTACGTAAAACTCCATCGTGCTGTTCCAATGGGTGCATCACCAACTATCATATCAACAAGTCTATTTCTATCGTGTACGATAAACAATACCAAATGTAAGAATATGTTTAGTAGCATTGATCACATCAATATTGTCGAAAAGTGGTGATTCAAAAGGCATTGGAGCTGCAAATATATGTTCACGAAGCAAACGACTAAAAGCCCAATTTCCTAGAATTGGACTTGCATGGACATCCACACGAAAAGCTAAAAAAGACAACAAATTGATCGAATCGATTTTCTAACCAAGTATTGAGATCGTAATCGAAAAAATTTGATACCTTGAGAAGTTGAAGCACTTTGCATTTGCCCACGTGCCCACAGATTGGGCATTTAACGCCCTAGTGAGCATGAGCACAAGTTGTTGTCAATTGCCATCTACTGCTTCGTGGTCATGATTGCACACAGTGCACAGCCTCATTTCAATTTTGATTTAGTTTTAATCACCTAAGTTCCTTGATACAAGTACATCTCTTGATACAAGAACATAAACACTAAATTCCACAAGATTTATTTTGTGTTGAATGAATCATTTGAATCAAATGAAAAAATATACTTGTAGAATAAAATATTAGTTTAAACAGGATTGGTGGACAATTTTGAATGATATCACTAAAACTTGCATTGTGAAGGAAAAAATATATTGAAATCCTGTTGAGATCTCTCATTCTTTCATGATGCTATCTTAATCAAAATATATCGCTGAAAATGAAGCCACCTTCATTAGGAGCTTATTGCAATGCAATCAAACCTATAACACCAGTAATAATAAAGAATTGAGCATTGATCATGGCGATGAATGCATCAATCACTGGAAATGATTGATTTGTAGTCGGTTTTAAATATTGCTAAGATTGCGTGGTACTTTTAGGTGGACTAGCTCGGAGATCTAAATACCATTATACCAAAGTGTTTTGTGTATTTTCGTATTTGCTCAGTCAACTTAATTGTTTAGTTTAGACCCTGATGTTAAAGTTGGTGTCAGTGTTAGAGCTCCATCTACTGTTGATTAAATTGCTGCTGTAAAGCATTGTTATGCCGCAAATTGAGCAAAACTTTTCCCTTTATCTGGTAATATGCAACGTGATATTTTGCTGGACTTAAGAATTGGTTGTGAACTCCGCACATTATGGTACAGTAATGGATTGAGTTGAAAATATTGGATCATTTAGAGTTGTCCACAATAGCATGGTGTTTAACAACTTGGTTTTATTTTGATGAGCCACTTTTTAAGGTGGAGGCACTTCAGTGTGGCTTTGTGGTTGAAAAGGATTATTTGGGTGTTAAAATATTTTGTGATTTGTGACGATAAAACCTTCAACTCGTATCGCTCATTAAGCAATGCCAAATGATCCCATTACGTTTTCGCAAAGGGATTAGGCTTGAACCACATAGTCCATCTTTGGTACTGCTTCTAGATATGATATAGAAAAAGCAAATGAGAAGTGAATTTTGAAAGTATCAAATCTATAGGATAAAATGGTCGTATTACTTAGTTTTACGCTTGGATGTTCGTCGTGGGGCAGTTTCTGCTGGAGCAGCACGTTTGCGACTTGTTGTCTTTGGCTCTGGGATTTCCTTTGTTTCTTTAACCTTTGATACTTCTTTAGCTTTTGAAGCCTTGGGTGCTTCTTTAGCCTTTGGTGTTTCCTTAGCTTTTGGTGTTTCCTTAGCCTTGGGTATTTCTTTAGCCTTTGGTGTTTCCTTAGCTTTTGGTGTTTCTTTAGCCTTTGG
>JNBS01001161.1:0-16755 GCA_002081575.1 Thraustotheca clavata | reverse complement strand
CGCCGAATGTGGTGAAATGTTCATATACTCGAGACGCCGAGTATGATACAAGGTTAAATGAATTTATTGCCAAGAAAGTTCCAATACAATTATCTGAAGAACACTACAGTGTATTGAGTTCACCAGACTTGGCAAATGTCGGTGCTTGGAAGTATTGTTTACCTATAAATCCTCAACAGTGTGGTTCGTCAAGAGGGATTAAACGTACAATTTTTGAGACGCCAGCTACTCGACCATGTCGCTCAGCAGTGTTGCATGTATTACTGGAAAATATCCTGGAAGTCATAAGTGAGCTCAATCTCCCAGCATTTCCATACTTTGGCACAGTCTTAGGTACCAAAATTAATTTGCATTTGTTGCTATATTTTATCTATTATAGGTGCTTGGAGAGATGAAGGAATTATTCCCCATACACGCGATATTGATGTGATTTTTCCCGCTGACACGGATTGGGATCGAGTAAAAGCAATTATGTGGCAGCGAGGGTTTTATGTATTTGATGATTATATCCGACGTGCTTGTTTTGCAGCTCATCATCCTTTGGCGCCATTATTGTACTCCAAAAATGTAAGTTGGTTTTTAATTATTTTTGTTTAACCCAATTCAATAGTCTAAATTAGTTGATGATGGAGGCCATAGCCACGGAACTCCGTACTTGGATTTATATTCTTGGGAAGAAAAACAAAGTAAAATTGTTATTCAAACAGCAGCGGAAGCCTTACCAAAGCATCACATATTTCCCTTAAACTGCCACGAAAAAATCTTAGGAATGTCAATACCATCGATTGTTTATCCTGAAGCCTTGTTTCACAGTGAATATGGAACAACCTATACCAAAGATCCTGACTTACAATTAGCCCAGTGTGAATCGTATTGCGATTATCAATTACTGAAAAACACCACCATTTTACAGTTCTAGGTATATAAAATATATATAATGTATTTATTATACTATGTCAATCTTTCAATTTTGCTTAATTGGATGCTTCTAGTAATTTTCAAAGAAAGTTTATATCAATAACATTAGAAAAACAGTAAAATATTGTTCAAAATATTATTTATACTAAGGGGTAAGTTAGATAAAAGTATCAATATATCACAATAGAGTCAAAGAGAATAGAGTTAACCAAAGCACAAAGTTTTCTGAATAATTCAATTCAATGAGCTATATACAGTACTTAGACTCACTATAATAAATACTTTAACAAAATGTCAAAATATTTATTATCTATTTGCTTCTAAATGATATCATCATTGCGATTTAATTTCAAGTTCGAAAATAGGTATAATTTAGTGAAGTATGGAGTTGCAACGTATTGATGCCGTTTACCGCCCTCTTTGATATATAATTAGTCTAACGCTTTCTTTCGGAAAGAAAGTTATCAATTGAAATTTTACCATGACGAGCCGCAGTTCCCTCTCGATATCGACCGATATGAGTCCTGATACTCCTGATGTTAGTTTCTTTGACAAAGCAGCTATGCTCATTGCCAATAAACTAATCAAAGATGAAGATGATAAGGTTATTTCGCCTACATGGGGATCAGCGATTAAAAGGGAAAAGTTTCAAGACATGGACTTGCTTGAAAGTGGAAATGCAAGAGAATATATTTCTGAAGAAAGTTTAAGTCCTACTTGTGCGAAAGCGTGGACTTATAGCACTGTGCACCGAATTAACAAAACACAGTACAAGTAAGTCATTTAAATTATGGTGTAAGTAAGTGATTCTGTAGAATGTTTTGGAATAATGACCAATTTTTACTCAGTGCCAAACAACACAATGGAATCTTTTACATCTCGCAATATGAGCATTTTGGAGACTCGGATATGGAGACTCCAACTTCACATTATTGTGCTGTGCTCAAGTAAAGAATAAAATATTCCTTTCAACCTAATTAAATACTAGGAAAACAACAGATAATAGCTTTAAGCTGTACAATTGTGGTTGTGAAGGCTGTGATGTTGGCTTTGGCGTATACACTTGCTCCAATGACCATGAATCAAGTAGTTTTGGATTTAATGAAGAAACTGGAGAAGGAGCTGATCGTCAACTTCTTGCTGATATTTCCCATTTCACTAAAGTTGTGAGTGGAATTAGCAGCGAAATGAGATGCTTAAATGTTGTTCTTCCTGCAGTCATGGAAGATAGTCGCTCTCGAGTGATTTGGTGGTAAGCATTAAAATCAATTTTTTAAAAGTCTAATGATGACATTTAGCCCACGAATGTGCCGAAGTGATACTCCACTTGGAGGAACACCTCGAACATCAGCTAAAATGGAACTTGTGACTTCACCATCTCCTCATGAAAAGAAAACAGTGTTTACATTTGACAACCCTGTCAGTGATCGCATCAAACTTGTTAGCAAATTACCATCATGGTGTTCTGAAGTGAATAGTCTCATTATGAAATTTCATGGTGGACGTATCCGTGAAGCGTCGGCAAAGAATTTCATGCTTGTTCTTGATGAAGATGACGACAAACCAGTATTTCAATTTGGCAAATACTCCAAGTCTAAATTCTCTCTTGACTTTCGCTTCCCTTTGGCACCAATTCAAGCTTTTGCCATAGGTCTTACTTCGTGCTCATGGAGTGCTAAGTCTAAACTCAACAATTAAACAAAGTCACACTTTGTTACTCTACTCACTTATAAAAATTTACAATAGATCTTTATCTAACTCATTGTGGGTTCAGAGCATAAAAAAGCTCTGGAAATGGATTTGAGTTACACAGCATATTGTTAGGCATGTGGTAGTGTTCCAAGTAGTCTCTAAACCTACTATTACCCATTTGCAATTACTTGTCGTACACATGATGTTTAAACTGTGGTCTCTAAACCTAATTGACGAAATTGCTTTTTTGCTTTATTGGTCTAGATGCAGCCATCCCATTGACTCTACAGCATCGGGTAGCCATGCAATTGAGTTGTTTGTTGTAATCTGAAGCCAAACGAATTCAGTGCTTGTAACCTCATCAAGCAAAGTAGAGTCATTTTAAATTTACTACTTTTTCCCTCATGCAGCTTTCGCGAGTCTCGTTTCCTTCAGATATGGACATTTTCTCGACTGCACTGGGCTATATGAAAAAATTGCCCCCATTACCATCTCCTTTAACAGCACCATGGTGTAAAAATGACAACGTGAATTTACTCGGTGACGTTAGTATAAATCTATCGTTTGGGTCCAAGGATGTAAGTTTTGGATATTATGTGCAGTACGATATTACTCTTATGTGCCCCTGGACTACACTTACTTGGACAATGTCAAAACGATATTCAGATGTGCTTCGTTTTTGGGAGAAATTGAAACACTTGAGTGAATTCTCGGAAGAAATTGCTTATATAAACAAGCTCCCATTTCCAAAAAAACAATTCGATAGCGAAAGACCTTGTGTTCTAGCAAGTCGAATGCACCATTTTAAGTGTTTGTTTACTCACCTTTGGAGTTTTGCTATCCTTTTGATGTACTCACAAGAAATAAAGGTAGAGTACTCGGAAATCCTACAACAGCTCGAAGGCTTTTTACAAATCCCTGAAGCTGTGTTAAAGATTGAATTTAGTACAATTTTGGGCGAGGCTTTGGATGAGCAATGTGCTATTTGCCTCGACACTCTCAATACAACTATGACCCCAAAAGTGTTAAAAATGGATTGCAACCATACCTTTCATTGTGTTTGCCTTCGTGAGTGGTTTGAGCGGTCAAAATCTTGCCCTTTATGCCGCTCTTCAATGGATCATATTACTGTGATTTCTACTGCAACAAAAGAAGACTTAAATAAGTGAAATTGTATTTTTACATTTACAATAACTATTTTTCAAATAGAAATAGGTAAATAGCATCTTGGCACTTAAAACAATGCGAAGTTAGGATATTAAATTAATAGCCAAGGATGAATGGAAAGAGTTTTGATGGTAGCTCGGTTTGCTGGATTCAATTGTAGCATACTAAGAATAAAGATTTTGGCTTCGAGGGATATTTCATCAAATTGCGGTGAGTATTCTGAATCATCAGTCAAAAGGGAATAAATGATTTTGTCAAAGTTGGGTTCAGTCGGGAATACTCCAGTCAAGAGGGAGCAAATTGCAATACCAAAACTCCAAATATCAACAGATAAGTTATAGCTGGGCGAGTTTGATTCTTCGCTATATAACATTTCAGGAGCCATATAACTTGGTGTTCCACAACAACGAGATAAAGGATGTTGGGCATTAGTGGAAAGTCCAAAGTCTGCAAGTTGTACGGTCAGTTTGTCGCCATCAATATCAGTAATAAGAATGTTATCTAATTTGATGTCGCGGTGAACAATGTTTTTGGCGTGGCATGCTTCAATAGCTTGTAGTAGTTGAACTACAATGTGTCTGACTGATTTTTCACTAAGAGCACCATTCTTTTCCATGAACGTATTTAGGTCACCAAACTTTGCATACTCCATAACCAACGATACAAAATTATCTTCACAATAATAATCAATAAGTTGCACAACGTGAGGATGTCCATTTAATCCTCGTAAGCAAGCAATTTCACTCCGAACGTCCTTCATTATGTATGCTTTAGTTTCATCAGTAATACAAAGCATGATCTTGATTGCAACTCGTTTCCCCGTGGTTTTTTGTGTTGCCGCAATAACATGAGCCATTCCACCGTCTCCTAACACGGCATTTACATCTAGATCGTATTCTTCCTCTAATTTTAAGCGACGAAAGGATTGCAGAGATGTACTAGTATTAATGTAGCATGGTGGTTGAGTAAAGGCAATCCAAGGTGCTTTCATGATCATTGATGATCCCAGAGGATCATGTCGCCCATTGGCGTGTTCATTATTCTGAAATAAAAACACCATAACTTGAGCTATCAAAATCCAAACTGAGCAATTGAAACACTTATTAGCTTTTGACATGTATCAAGTATTATCAAGTACAAAAGTGGTACTTCACAATAATACAGTACCTACACTCACAACAATTTAATTCCATCAACTTAATTTTTTTGTGATAAAGTAAATTATGAAAATGTTTGCAGTTTAGCTTTGATGAGAATGGTGACAAGGACGGACTTGGTGATTGGCCTTTATCGGAAAATCAATCTGTAAAAAATGAAATTTAAGTACTGAATTTAACATGTAGCTTGCTTTGTGCTTTGACATTAGTTGAGTTTGAAGGTCTGACAATACCAATAAAGAGAAGTTCAAGTATAATTTGACTTAATATTTAAGTTTTCTTTTATACGGATCTAGCGAAGAGAACAATTTTTGGTGGAAAGTTGATAGGTTTATATTCAATGATTATCTAGTACGAAGTGTATGACATAGCTCTTTATCTTAGCTAATCGTTCTTCGATGAAATCAAGATGACTTTTAAATTCGCGCCATTCAATGATAAAGTTTCTGTTGCTATCTAATCGTTCAAGTATTTCTTTCGATAAGTTGGTCATCATATCATCGATTGTGCTCCATTTCTTATCATCAATCTTGTATTGAATGAGAGACCAATTCATGTATGTATAACTTACAGCCGATATATCTGTTTGCAGTGAGCGTGTTAAGATGGTTTGGAGGCCAGCGTTAAAATCTGCACAATGATTAGTGATATGACAGCATATCTTCATTTTATACTGTACCAGCAATAGTAATTGCCCCACTAGACTTTGAATCACATTCGTCAAAAAGATATCGAAGTTGCGCATTAAACGCCATTGAGCCTGTATTTCGATCGATTCCTAAAGCATAAACTAATATTATTGATAAGATCTATTTGCTCATACCTCCAGCATATTCAACCCATTCCATGCAGCTCAAGCGCCCATTTTCATCGTCATCTAAAGCACTCATAAGGCTTTTAATTTGCTGCTCTGTTGGTTCTTTCTTTCTCATCAACCAAAGTAGCATCTTTCAACCAGGTCAGAATTTCATATCTATCATAAGCTACCCGCAGTTCAGTAACATCTATCGAGTGTGAATTATCTTCATCTGCTGCAACAAAAGCAAGCAATGGTGCCATGACGGAGCAAAAAGTTGACAATGTGATGAGGGCTTCATTACCACTTTTGATAGGGTCCATATTACTAGAAACATATATTAGCAATCGCTAATTTAGATGAGTACCTTGCCATAAAGCAAACAAATTCATCAAGTTCTTTTTCTGACATGTTAGGTATCTTCATTTCAACAAGAATTGTGCGAACTAAATCGATTTATATATGTCACTTCAAATCATTTATGTACTTTGAGTTAGCGAGCATAGCGGCTGGGTTGATACAATGGCTTTAGCTTTTGATCCAGAGGGTGTCAATTCTAACCAATACACACTTGTAGCAGGTAATAATATATCTACCTTTCTTTGTAGCTACGGCATTGAATTGAGCAATAGCTTGCTTGATTAGAGTATCGTATATCCCCATGGCATCAGCAATAACTCTGGTTGCAGCAAATTTCTAAAAAATATGAACTCAAGCAACCCGGAATAATAACTTTTAAGTATTGCACAATTGTTGGTTCATGCAATACCCAGAATGAAAATTCGTTCAAAGATATTTTGTGGTTGCGATTTGTGTCCATCTTCTCAAATGCTTGAGACGCAAGGCATTCTAACTGCAGTGTTTCTGGTCTTGGTAAACTACCAGAACGGTGATTCATTAATAAGATGAAATTGTACCCAACAACTCGTGAAAGGCCACGAGAACAGCACAACATTAACATGATAAGTTCTGTGTGAGAGATACAATTTGTTTGATCAAAATCAAACCTAGTCATCTCAATTTAAAGAGAATTATTTTCAGTGGAAACTTACAGAGTAAATAATGTTTGGATTTTGACATCTATCGATTCTTTGCAAAAGACAATTAATACAGCAAATACTTCTAACGCATCCACCTAACTATTCAGTCACCTGGATAATCATAGCCACATACTTTGCCAGAAAACGTTGAGTCAAATTCCTAAAAGTAATTTATAAAAATTTCACAAGCTCTTATACATCAAAGTGCAGCATGGTGTCTTTACATACAACGGAAAACAACTACAACATAATAATATCTCAAAATTCAAAGTAGAGTCTAACTTGGTCGAATTGGTCGAATGTTAGTGCCATGATATCCCCATACTCCTGCTGCATTTCGTAATAGTCTTGTATTATTTGTTTGATTGTTTTTAAATTTGCTATACGAGAATTATTATTCATATATTTTGATGACGTGCTCTTTTGATATTCCTTGTGTACAAACAAGATGACTATTGTTTTTAATTTAAAGTACCTTTAATACTGGAGATGCTGATGTGTACTTAGTTTCGACGCTCAATGTTAGGCCCATTGGTTTGTTATGAAATAGTTTTATTGAAACCAAATTCGTTTAGATAAGCCTTTTATTTGTACAGTATCCAATTTAGACATACACCAAAGTACAACAATTTAATTGCGATAATTTTTCTTAGTGGCCAACGTACAACACCACGATTACAATTCCTAACTCATTTTAACAAAATAGTCACGAAAATCAGTAAAAATGATATTTCTACTGTAAACTGAAGTAAAGCATGTTCACAACAACGTATTCAACCAGAAACTCAAGAGGATGTCATGCTTTTACGAGTGAATTGAAGCATTCGGAGTGTTAATAAGTTACTCTAGACTAAGCACTTGCAACACATAACCAATTAATTAATTGTTTTTTATATATCAAAAACACTTCTCAATGCGAAGTGGTCAAGGAAGCTTTTGTTTTGGGCTATATCAGTCACAGTGATACTTATAGGGGAAACAGCTGCACGACTGTATTCAAATCGGTATGCATTATGAATTTTGATTAAAAGCATGAGATTCTTAATCAAGTTACTACCTATCGTTTACCGATTGACCAGAGAAGCGCTACCAAGTACTTATTTACACTGGAATCACAGTAATAATTTGTATAGGCTCGCCATTGACACAAGGTGCTAGTACAATTGGTTGATCACCCAAATTGCAACTTGTACCAGGAGTGAAGCAACGCCTGTCCGAATTTTTCATGACAATTTTTCCGTCAGCAACAACAGTATATGTTATTGTCAACGAAGTAGTTGACAAATAGATTTGGTTGGGAAAAGCGCAGGTCGTCGAAAACAAGTATGTATCAGAATTTATAGGATAGGAAAATGCAACACTTGAATCACCGATTTTGATGTACCATTGTCGGCTTGTAGCAGACACACCAGTATTAACAGCATAGCCGGGTGCACCAATGTAACTTCCATCACTTGTTTGAAGATAGACATACTTACCAGCAGCAGGGAAAATTGGAGCTGAAGTAATAATTGGTGCTGGCGTAGAGTTGGTGTAGGAGCTGGGGTAGATGCTGGTGTAGTCTCTGGTGTAGGTGCTGGTGTGGGTTCTGGGGATGGAATCACTGTTGGTGAGACCGTCGGTCCGCATGTATCTTTGCATTGCACAGTAACAGCGGCAAACATGGCAAGAAGAAGGCCAAGCGATACGATAGTTCGCATTATTACCAAATTGAAAAGTGATCAGTCAGCCCATACTGGCAGTGTAAATGGCAGAATACAGACTACTGTAGGATGGCGAGATCAAAGACATTAATCCGTGCAATTGTTCACTTTTTCATTTTGCTTTTTTCGTTCGTCAATTAATATGGATACCTCTTAGTACTGTTATAAATTGTGTGTGGTTCTGAGGATGAGACTTTGATATTCTAAGATTGCTAGTGTATTTAGGCTTAGGAAGTCTTTATTTGATATAAAGATGTCTAATTCATTTCATTTAAAAAAGATATTCAAAGGTTGCAGATCATTTAAAGTCCATGATAAAAATTGGCACATTTGGAAAAGTTAGTTTTACGTTCGGATTTTCAAAAACTCGAATTTTTTTCCTTAAGTTGAATGAAATACAATAGCTTGTCTTACTCACTCGTAATTATTTTTTGCCTAGGAGTGTAGTTATCATGGTTTTTGTGTTTTTCTGTGTACTTGGGCTTGAGCTCTAGGTTTCAACTTCAAATAGTTTAGAAATAAACATCGAGCTTTGGAACAATCTAGTTGGACAACCAACTTTTCCAAAATGCAACGCTTCGTAACCATTATAGGACTGGGACTATGCAACACTGAGCTACAACTTAAATAACACAAATGTATCTCTTTTATGGTTGTTTTTCGGCGACTAACTTGTTTTACTTAATTTTACGAGGAATTATAACTTTCGCCACATTCGTCGTTAAGCTCTCGTCAACTCATGTGGTCTATCGTAAATTTTTGCTTTGAATGACAGTCTTTTATGTTCATCCCTTACAATTGCTAAATACTAGTAGCTGTTTCCAAAATACACCAAAAGAAATAGTTGAGCAAACATTTAACTATTTACAAGATGACATTCTAGTGTATTTAGATTTAGGAAGTCTTTAGTAGAAATATGATTTCTAATTCATTTCATTTCATACAAGAAGCTATTTTGGGTTTTAAAGTCGGACAGAGTCTGTTTTGCAAGATGTTAGGATTAAGGAATACTTTTATAGTCTTGTTAAATAAGGTGAAGGGTTGAAACAAAGTTTTTAAGTAGCGCCATTTGAATTTATCATGTGACGAGGAAATTCACAATAACCTTCTCCTCAACTAGTCCTAGAATCAATTTTATTGACGAGCGATTTTTAATTCTAAACTCTAAAATGTTTATTAAAACTGGCATAATATATAGGCTTAATTTCATTTACACCAATTAAACAGAGAAATGCACAAGGTATGTGGTTTTACTAGCAGAGTTATATTGCATTTGGTTATTAGACTTGAGGATAACGCAACCAGAGCAACTAACCAGCATCATTTTTATATTGCAGCTTAAGATAAAAACAATGTGAGAATTAGTTTGATATTAAATTATTCTATTTGAGTGCCCAACAAAATCGTTCATGTTCGTTCATTTTCACAATTGCTTAAAATTTAAGCTATTCTTCTGAGCACACTCAAGATAAAGTTGGTAAAGTGTTAATGTCATCCAGTATCACACAAACAATATAATTTTCTACTTCAGGAACGTACTATAGACTTTAACAAAAGAAGCATAGCTCGAATCTATATACTATCGTGTTCATGATGCTGCAAAATTTCAATAATGTTTTCTGCAATTGGGCGTTGTTGCGGGTCTTGTGCCATACATGTCAATGCCAGCTCTTTGTACCATGGTGCACAATTCTTGGATAATTCAGGTCGTAAAAGTCCTTGTTGGATCTGGTTTAATATTGAAAAATTGGTCATGTGCTTTACACCAGAAAAAGGACGATTGCAAGTGTCCAATTCAGTCAGAAAAACACCAAACGAGTAAATATCAGTGGGTAAACTGTAGTCATTACCAATGAGCATTTCAGGTGACATCCAATGTGATGATCCTGTTTTAGCAGACAATGTTTCATCTTTATGTTTGGCTGATGTAAAATTCTTGAGCTTTACTGGGCTTTCCGTTTGCGATGAAAGCAAAACATGCATCGATCTCACATCTCGATGGACTATATTGTGCTTGTGAAGATGGGCTAATGCTTTTGCAATGGATAAAGCAATGGTAACATTTGAAAATTGGCTTCGATGAGAAATACGACGACGCTTTCTAGCTAAATATGCTTGGCAATCGCCAAGATCCATGTACTCGCTTACTAAACGTGGAGTGTCTGTATCGATTGCATTGACACCCACTAGGTTTACAATATATGGATTTCGAGGCAACCTATATCAAAAGCATTACCAAAGAATAAAACATTTATGAAATACATTCCAAGAATGATAGCAGCTTGCTCAAATTTTTCTTGGGCATATACGAATGCTTTGACAGCAACATGTTTGCGTTTGTATACTGCTTTCTCAGCATACCCGTATGGGCCCGAACCAAGTCGTTCAATAGATGATAATTCAGAATCCAAGATAATAGGAATTGATATGCCTAACCAATATTAAAATAATGAAGTAGACGGTGACATACCTTCTCGAGGTGTAAACCATTTTGCACTTGCTGCAGACGAATAAGCCCGACTTGCTCTCTTTATTGACATTGGAGCCTTTGGAGCAGCAGAAGATCGAATTGATTGTTGTCTCTTGTCACTCTTACTTGCCACAAAAGGTTTAGGCAACTTGTTTGATAAACGATGAACAATAAATGCAATTGATGGACGTAGCTGTGGATCTTTTGCCATGCATTGTTTGCCAAGTTGTTGCAACCAAGGACTACATAACGTACTAAATTCAGGACGACAATGGCCTTCAACTACATTGTGCAATGTTTTGAATGGAAATTCATTTGGTTGGCTATGTCTTAATGAATAAGGCACCTGCCATGTTTCCAATTCTGTCAAAAGTACTCCAAACGAAAAAATATCAGATGCAAGCGAATATTGATCACTTGTAAGCACTTCAGGTGCTACATACATCCATGGGTAGCTTAAAATGGTATCAAAAGAGGCAAGTTGAGCACTGGGAATTCTCATATCAGTTAGTTTGACATGTTTTTCTGCAATTAGCAAAATATTTGATGGACGAAGTTCGCCATGAATAAGATTACGATCATGTAAATAGGAAAGTCCCAATGCAATATCCAAAGCAGTTTGTATTGGCATTGATCGTTCATGCGGTGATTGCAGAGCATCATTTAAACGTTTGTAATAATGGTAAGTGCGTAAATCCCCTTTGTTCATAAATTCAAATATAAGCTTTGGTGTTTCTACTGTAGTATATTCCGATTTAGAAATTGAAATACCAATTAGTGCCACAATATGAGGACTCGTGATTCTAATTGCAATTTAAACAGGCACATTTAAAAATTCTTACGAGTGATAAAGCTTTACATCTTCTTGGAATCGCTTCATATCTCGTATGTGTAAACGTTTAATTGCCACAGCCATACCCAAATACATGCCACGCTCAACAATACCATAAGCACCACGTCCAATTGATGACAATACAGTCAATTCTGTCTCTGGAATAACAGGAACATCAACCAAAGTTACTGAATTTACATTTGCAGTAGTAATTGCTTCAAAACTAACACAAATTTCAATATTCTTGCCTAAATCATACCAAATAGGCATTCTTTCATTATCTCTTTTTGTTAAAGAGATTGTACAATGACCAAGAGCATTGTCATTGTCTTCAGTAGCTCCAAAAAGCTGTAAATCAATTGTATGATGACAACATTCCAAGTCTAAATTCCACAAAGCATTTGAATATTCGACTGGAGATATTTGAGATTGAAAAGTACGAGCTCCAGAAGTAGCAATAAAGTAAACGCCACTGCTTATTCTGTTTAATCCCTTAGCACTAGCTACAGTCACACAGAAGCCTGACTTCTGCGATGCCACTTTAGCACTCCAACGTGCCATCTGGAATGTAATCTCTAATCTTCATTCATTGGAATTGTATGATAGTTCAATGTTTCTTCGATAAGAAAAATACATGATTTTCCCACGAAAACAATATCAAGTAGAGTTACTTTCGGCGTAGTTAGTATTTAAATTTATTTGTAGGTGGGTACACCGAGAAAAAATCAAGCAACAGAGTTTCTGTTCAAAGTAACTTTGAATGGAGCTAAAAACTTTTCGAATACTTGCTATAATATTTACATGATGACTATAAAGTGTATATATTGGATACTTAGGTTTGTTGGGAGTCTTTAGGTGGAATAACGATTTCTAATTCATTTCATTTTCATTTAAAAAGAAGTTTGAATTTGTAATGTAGTTTTATCTACTTCGGTAGATTTCTGTACAAGTAATCTGGTTAGTGAGGAATTTGGTAATAAGATTGAATATATACGTATAGTACTTGCAAAACCTCTCATATCATGATCAAATAGCATTTTGATATTATACCGCCTAAAGATTTTTACAAATGTGGTTATTATTGTGTAGAGATAATAGCGCTTCCCTTATAATAATTAGTATGCAGTAAAGGCCCCATGTATAGCTTCAAGTTGGGTAATATCAAATGTTTAGCCAAGCACACAATCATAGCATGTTTTTATTAATATGCAATCAAATCTACCTATTTCAGTATTTATCTAAGAATACGTGAATTTCTATAAGGCGGGTTTTTTGTACTTTACATATCATTCTGCATTAGGCAGTACAGGTATTACTATTAAATACTACCTAGTAATATGTAGCATTGCATGTAGCATTGTGTGTAAATGGCGATCCGAATCAAATTTTCACTGTTTCCAAGGCAACCCCCCCAGTAATGCCTACAAATATTACTACAATTGCATTTGCTCAAAGTAACTTGAATTTACGCTGACTTGATGCATTCAGAATGCTTCAAGTCACAACGTTGTCATTTTGGCACGGAAGTTTGCGAAAATCCGGAAAATTTATTTAAGCTTGATACATTTTTCAACCGCAATCAATATGTAGAGCTTGTTTTCGAGATTTTCCTTGATTAATACTACTTTACGAAGGACTATATTTTGTTAACAGATACTAAGTGAGAAAACAAGTTGACGCCATTAAGGCAAAAAATGCAATTCCGCAAAGCAGAAATCATGGGTATACAAACTTCAGGTCATGATCATGTCTCAGTTTTGACCTCCTCATCCATATCGTTGCTTTTTCTCTACTTCAGATGCATATCAGTCTTCAAATTAAACAATTCAGGACCATCGTATGCAATTACCATTAAATCTCCAAGATTTTTTGTAGAGGGCGAAAGTCTTGATCCATTTTTGATGTTGTTTTGGAGCCTTTTGCAAACAACTGAACCATGTTTCGAAAGTAAATTTAGTTCATATTCAATATAAATAAAACCTTTAGTACTTGCTTGTTTCCTTTTACCTACATTTCTTTGAGAAGTAATTTAATTTTATCAAGTGATGAGTCCCCGTGAATTTTCCAGATAGAGCTTGAAACCTTAGAACCAGCAGCAAAAGTAGCTGCTATCTTATGCTGCACAAGTACTATTGCAAACCGAACAAAACACAGTATGTTTTACAATGCACTTAAAAATTGTACTCTCACATGGAATGGTTTGGTTGTTCTTGGTGTCATTCGACTTAGAATTCTAGCTTTAACAGTATTTAATACTGCGGAAATTGCCTGTTAAGCTTTCTGCAATGCGTAAATCTAGTTTGCCGGTGTCCGCACTGCGGAAATGCTGTATTTTGGCTCCTGCATTTTGTGGGAAAACGAGCAGAAATGAGGTTTTCAGTCTCCCACAAAAAAGCTGTAAAAAACATATGAAAATGGATTTCCATACCGAAATCACAGAGTAGTGTCATTCAATTCCTTTATACTAGACTTATCAAGTAAAGAAAGTCATTTACAAATCTATACGTAATATTTGGATTGTATAATATTTATCTATGTACCAAAGTGTTATAGAACAATCACGTTGAACTACTTCCCAAACTATTGATATTTTGTACTAATGTTAATGGCATACATATCCAAATTAAAAACGAATCCACTTTACTTTGTGCTATGTATGCATGTTGCTTATTCATTACATGATGAAAATGAAATAATCTTTAATTTTCTAATATGTTTAGTACGGATGATGGCAATAGATCTAAATTGGCTCGGGTTTGTCTACTTGTCCATGCTTTTGCTGCTTCTTGGGCTTCAGGGATACTTTCTACTAGCTTTGATAGCAAACTAACGTCGTTATCTAGGGCAGCTTTTTCAATCGCTGCGTCCATCAATGGTTTCCAAGAGGATAATTGAAGATGGGTTACAATGCTGGAATTGACAGTCATTGCACTTAGAACATGTCGCCAAAAGGCTCGTTTAGATATACCACGCTTCATAATAAATTCCAACAACCACAGTGAAGATTCTTCCAGTAGCACAACGCGCAGTAAATCCACCGTTGTGGTAGCTACAAATTCTTGACTGTCAGCATCTTTAGAAATGCAAGGGTTTGTCCAGAGCTACTCAATTTATTAGATGCAGAGATATTAGTATGTTTACCATAGCCAAGAATTGAGTTGCAATAGTCGAGTTTTCATGGGCTAATGACACCATATCAACCATGAAAGTCATTGAAGACGGCTCAAAGAGCTGAGTCGAACAGATCCAACTTGTATCGAGAAGCACAGGGAGCAACTCGAGCACGAGTTCAGGATTTACTTGTGATTGTTTTCGCTTCTTTTTTGTAGAGCTTGTAGTTGTGTTGTGTACCATATCCATTAACACTTGAGGAGGAACGAAGTCGAGGAATGGAAAGACAACCGAATTTTCTTGCATGGGGCCCTTTTTGTATTCAGCAACCAGAGCTTTGGCATGAGGGATAGCTCGTTGTAGTGCAATTGAAAAGAGAATTCGCGCTAACCGAGGAAGTACATTTACATCCAAATGAGGCCATTGACGAGTTAATGCATCAGCAAGTTGAGTCACAGTGGAAACAAGAGGTCCATCGTCATCGCTCCATTGAATTGTCATCTCACTGCCAAACAAAACTTCTAGACAAGCAATCACAAGGGCGGGATCCATGATATCAGTTTGTCTATCAAGAAATAATGAGGATCTGCAATGAGACTTATTTGGAAATACGATTGAAATGACTCAACAAGTGTATCGAGAAAAGTTGGCAATTGTCCCCATCGTCGCAATGCATTTAAAATCCCAGCCAAATACACTTTGGACGATGTCTCGTTGAGTTTTTCAAGTTGGGTAAGTGCGTGAAAGAGTAAATCTTCTTGGTTGTTGGGTGGTAAATTTGCTATGATATGCCAAAGACGAGAAATCACTATAAAAGTAAACTTAGATGATACAATAGTGCATAAATTACCTATCGGTTTGGCCGACTGAAAGACGGCAACAAGATGACTTGGAGAAATTTCACTAGAAAGAAATGCAACACATTCAGCATAGCGTCGATCTTTGTAGAGAGGAGCTTGTATGCTTTCGAGTAGAGCAAGCATAACATCACATGCAGTAACAATTATTGGTTCTTCTATGTCTTCTGATAGGCACTTGAATAATAATACCACAAGTTTGCAAACCGAGCCCACCGAAGCAAATTGATAAACATTGCGATAGAATACAAGACTAGCAGTTGGGTACTTTTCAATTAAACTCAATGTTCGAGCAACTTGGGATGATCCAGAAGCACCCTAATAAATCACATTATGAAATACATGTTAGCTGTGTTATACCTGAGGAAAGTAAGAGTTCATAAAGAGTTCGGTTAATGGTTTAGCAACTGATGGCTTTGCTTTATCCAGCACAAGTCGTCGAAAGCATTCATCGATAGATACAATATCGTAAAAATGCATATGCCGAATACTCTTAACTCGAACCAGAAGACGAGCCACTGCAACACGAACTTTTTCTTGTTTATCATGGATAAAAGGTGCCAACTATTCCAAGGTAATGATATGATTAATAAAACAAGTACCTGAGGTAATAAGGGCTTTAGAATCAAATGACTCAAATGATTTTCCAGCACGAGTAGTAATCCATCAATGACTGCTACTCGAATAGTATATGAACTGATATCATGAACCAGTTCAAAGCATTTCAGTAAACATTTACGAATTGTATCAACTGGAAGTAGTTCCCAATACATCGACAGGATCTATAATCTCTTTAGTGATTTAAGTTATTAGAAATGCATACCTTGCAAATACCATGAACAGCAACAACGCGAACTGTGGGTGCTAAGTCTTCTAAAAGCATTGAGAAAGCATCAAATTGTTTTTGAAGACAAGCATCCATTTCCTCACGAAGGAATGAGGGATCTTGATAAGGAAACCCTTCAAATAATAGCACTGCTGCATGGTACCGAACAATGTCATTTGCAGCATG
>JNBS01001159.1:0-10840 GCA_002081575.1 Thraustotheca clavata | reverse complement strand
TTGCTACTCTCATTAATCAGGTTAAATAATTTATTGTTAATACCTTTAGAGTTGTATTGGTAAAAAGACCTTGGCAAAGCTCTGCTACTCCTTCATCCCCAATATCATTGTTGCAATTGAGCTTTAGCGTTTGTAAGGGTGATTTTTTGTTAGCATACAATGCATCCGCCAGCATTTTACACCTACAATTCACCTTGCCACACCTTGAAAATACAATGCACTTACCCTTCCACGCTAATTCCACAATCCATTAACTCGACGTATATGATGTTGACAAGTCCATTGCCTTCACAAAGCATGGATGCCTATTCAAAAAAGTTCACATATTTAAGAATATGCAATAGTTACAATTGCCGAAGCTCCTTCATTTCCAATTGCATTATTCCAAACACGAATTGTACTCAAATGCATATACGCAGCAGTCGTACTATGTGGTACACTACCGTACTCTCAAATTAAGGTAAACGAATCCAAAAATCTCAATACACATTAAAAAATTTCAAATAAAAAGGATATCAAAACAGCACATGCCATTGCACGCATTCCACCATTTCCCAACACTCCAAATTCATCATCAATCAACAACTACACATTTTTCACCAACAAATAATAGATCAATCAATACCTGTGTCAATCGTTCTTCAGCTTCATCACCTTTTCCTTTTAATGCATCTGCCATATGAGCATTTATTGGTACTCCAATCGATCGACACATTTTCGTATAATTCGCCACCAACATCGGTCTCGTTACTCCATTATCCGCAGGCTCTGGTTCCTTCTTCTTTGCTTTAGGTGGCATCTATCTTACTAATTTTAATCCCTATTTTTTATCCTTTAGCTCAAAATAGCCATAACTACCTCAACTCACATCCAATCCACACAACACATACCACACCACAAAATATACACTACATCCCACAAAAACTACACGCTAAACAATTCATATCTGTGATTCATCAAGTTATCATTAAGATATTTCAATAAGTGCATTTATCATTTATCAAATCATGTTATGTTAACTCACTATGTTATACAGGTTCACAATGGGCTCCGCGTAAAAATCCCAGCATATCAATGAACCGGATAACACTGTCTATCCGGACAAGCCAAATATTATCCGAATAGCACGATTCCGGATAAAATCCATTGCCCCGGATAACTGAATGTGTGTATCCGGAATCCAGATAAAAACATTCACCCGGATACAGTGGATCTAATCCGGATGTTGTATCCGGCACGATCTAACCGTTGCGATCATTCATTTTGAAATTAGCGGCGATGGTGGTAAGTGGCCCTGGAAGATATGAAATAGATGGAGTTTGTGTGTAGTTTACGGCTTCGGATGGGACAGAATTTGAAGATCGTGATGCGTGGCGCCAGTACGAGTTTGAAACGAATTATACTTTCAAGGGAAAGAAGGAGGAAACGTTGATGAAGTTACCTGGGCAAATTCAAGGGTACATCGTTGTCATTTAACATCTTAGTCTAAAGAGTTTATATGTAGACAACCATTTGATTTGGCTGATTTAGATAATTGCCAAGTATTATTACTTGATCACTGTGATCAAGTCCAAGTAGATAATTTGGTGAATTGTCGTGTGTTTATAGGTATAATCGATTGGTTTGATAAGTTTCTTATATGTGATTAGGACCATCGTCAAATTCTGTGTTTATACGCAATTGTACGAATTGTGTATTTACTGTCGCATGGTATGAAATGGTTTTGATATAAAATTGTGATGAAATGGTGTAGTAAACAATTGAGAACAAGAGATTGTAGCCAATGTCATATTTTCTTGTATTCATTGACGGATCCTATTATTGAAACATCGAATCAAATGATATTTGCTCCGTTTAATGGTGCCTATCATGGGCTACGACAACATTTTACTAATGCTGGACTCGAACCTGAAAATAATCATTGGGCTCAAGTATATGATTTTAATGATCCTGATAAAACGGGAGAAAATTGGCGTACAGTGGTTGAAGGCATTGAACCATGGACTGTTCCTCTTGAACAAATTGTTCCTGATGCAGAATCTTTTGGTCATTGTGAAAATCCAGTGCCTCTAAATGCTCAACCAGTTGCAGTACTTGCTGAAGATTCTTCTTTTCAAACGTTTTCCATCAATACTTCTCAAGTAATAGTACAAAATTTTACCAATTTATTGACATCTCTTTAGGGAGAAGCTGAAGCTGCCATCAATGCAACCACAGAGCCTGCTCCTACAGAAAGTTTAGATTCATTTGTACCTGAAGAAAGTGGCAATACTCAATTTTATGATGAAGTTCCATCGCCACAAAGTAATTACGTGGCAGAAGACACTTCTGCAGCGTATGAACCCTCTCCAAGCAACTTTGAGAGTGAACCTTATCAACCACCACCAGCTCCTGTTGAATCTTTTCCATCAGAGCCTGCACCTGTAGCTCCCTTGACTTCAGCTGTATCTTCAATGCCAGAACCCCAGCAAAATTGGCCGATGCTTGATGAATTTGAGCAAAAACAAGCTGCTGAAATTGAAGAAAAACGTATTAAAGAAGAAGAGTTGATTCGTGCAGTGCGTGCAAAGGCTGAAGAGGTTCATTATATTATAGTAATTGTCGTAAACCTTGTGTGATAGGACTTGGATAAGTATTATGGTGATAGAACTGATAAACTAGCTCACCGTGCTGCTACCAATCGGTACATCATTTTGACATCAATTTTGGCTTAAATCATTCCTGTAGTGAACACGAAGACGAAAAGAAGAAAATGCAAGCAACTTTAGAAGCTATGGCTGTTGAACAACCTTGGAATCGTGTGACTGACCTTGTTGACACGAATTTGACTGTCAAGCCTAAATCTACTGAAGAAAAGTATTGTTTGCATAGCTGAACACAACTCAAAATATCGTATAGGAAAAAAGATGACGTTGATCTATTCGACACATCTCGTATGCGAAGCCTATTGGTTCAATTGAAAAATACTGGGGGGCCAGAAGTGCTTCCTAAAGCATAAGTTAAACTTTGTACTGCTTTAACATGATGAAGACAACTTCCAATTACTCAATATCATTTAGTTCATCATTAAGACTACAATCTGAACCCATGCCAACACTACCTTCGGAAATTGAATACCTGCTAATATTTGCAGGGGATTCAAGTAATAAAAAGTGTGGCACGGATTGCATACAGATTTCTGTACTCCAACTCAGTGATGATGAAATAATTGAGTTAAAACCGGCGGGTGATAATTCTGCTTGTGTAAAGTCCAGGTTTGTTTGAACTGGAACAGGTTCTAACGAAGTTGTTGTGATACTAAGCCATAAATGCACAAGTTGTCGAAGAAATACACCAAAGCAAACCAAGACAATTACACTCATTTGTGTCCATAGGAAAATATCGTTTACAAGGTTGACTGACATTTTTCGTGCTGCATAAGTAAGAAGACTCAGAACTACAAGTATGGCATGGGTTTTCATCTCTATTTGTCCTTGAAAGGAGCACAACCAAGGCTCACAAGAAAGAAGTAAGAGGAAATGAGTTGCTCGAAATACAACTTGTAAAAGACATTGAATTTCACCAGAAGAAGCTCCAAGAATTTGACCTGATAAAAGCTGTGTGATGACCAATACTAAAGGAAACCACTGGTACTCTGGTTTGTAGCATGCTTTATTTTCAAATACCAAAGCTACTTTTGAAACAAAAGAATCGAGGGCTTTGTTTTGAGATAGATGATAACCAAGACTTAATGTACTCACAAAGCAGGTAGCTAGAATGACAACAGTCGCAATGGCAACTTGGAATTCATTGACAACATTCATAATGATATAACTGGACATTGCACTGATAGGAAATATTGCCAAAGTAAAAATCAAACCACATAAACTGATCTCACTGCCTTTAAAGTCTGAGTTCTCTGGGTTTTGTTGTGAAAAAGTGGACTGCAGGTGACTGATTAAAAGCTTTGAAAATACCAAAAAGCAAACAAAACCAGTAAAAATGAGCCAAAATCGTGGGTATAATTGTTCTGAACCGACATGAATACGCTGGGTGAAATAGTCAATACCATTCGTCTTATTTTGTTTATTCTCTTGAAGGTAATTTCCACGAAAGAGAAATATTACCACCGATGTCGAATCCAACACATTTAATGGAATTGATTCTTGTGACGTATAAACCAAAGTTAAAGTAAATACAACATTTTGCTGGAGAAATGTTACGTAAAGAGGCAATTCCCAAGTATTCAAACGTTGCGGAATTGATTTCGCAGCAAAGATAAAAGCACTCATTAATGCACACGATGCACAAATGATCACAAGGAGAATATCTGCAAGCCATTGCAATTCAATCATCTTTTCTCGGTGGAAAATCGGATATAAATTTTAGCAATCAATACTAAAGCAATTTTTTACTCTAATTGCTCTAGTTTTTACCTTTAATCCTTTACATCTAACTGAGTTATTATATCAATTACAATACGATTGACAGTACACTAGAAGTTAATCTAGTTTTTACCCACAGTCTTATATATACTATATATATTCATTGTACTACAAACAATTGACGTTGCACTCTTTTATCATAAAGTTGACAGTGCACTGATTAATAAAGTTTGTACTCAATTGCTACTATTAGTCAACTTTGAGAATGATATGCTTTAGATTATTGATTAATTGTGATGATTATGGTGAATAACTTGAGATGTCATGATGAGTTATCAATAAAATCAAAATGACCATTGGAATTTAACTTCGAAATGATCAATTGGATAAACTTGATTCTTTTCAGGACTGTATTTGAATGATGGTCTAATTGACAATGTAAAAATGTGTTTATTGTCATAAAGGAATTTTTAATGGAATTGAATTTTGAACTATACAATGAAGCAAAGAGTCATTGGCCCAAGTCTGGTCGTGTGATTTTGGCCCATCAAACGGACTCACATATAGTTGTTTATCAAGCTTTTAATGATCGAATTGCTGATGCTTTAATTACAGCCAAGTCATTTCATGATCCAATTGTTGCACAATCAGGATTTAGTATGACACGAATGACATGGATCAAACCTAATTTTCTTTGGATGATGTATCGATCAAAATGGGCAACATCAAAATATCAAGAACGAATTATTGCAATTTGGGTTAAAAAAGAAGGCTTTAACTCTTTAATTTCGAATGGAGTTTATAGTTCTTGTGCTCATCCTTTGTTGAAAGAAGAGTGGATGGAGCAAATCTTAACTTCAAATATTCGATTACAATGGGATCCTGATCATTTTCCTAATGGAACTCGACATCCAACACGACGTGCTATTCAAATTGGACTTCGAGGGGAAAGTTTAATTGATTTTTCAAAAAATATGGTGGATGATATCATTGATATGACGGACTTTGTAAACCAGCAGCGAGAACTACTCGAAGCTAATGATATGGAAAATCTCAAAGTGCCAAAAGAAAGAGTTTATGAATGGAATCCACTAAATGAAATTTAATATGAAAAGTTGTGCTCACACTATTTACGTCAAGTAATTTTGATTGGGATGGTTAAATCTACAGTACATTTGACAATGGCAAATTCGCGGTATGAATATGTCAAGCAATTTGAAATGCCAGACCCAGTTCTACGCAATACATGGATTGTCGTACGAGTAGATGGCAAAGGATTCCACAAGTAGAACGTGCTTGGTATGTTTTGACTAATATTTCTTGGTAGATTTACACATACTCATGAATATTCAAAACCGAATGATGAACGTGGACTTGGTTTGATGAATAGAGTACCTTGTTTATTCTACTTTTAGTGTCATTAATTCTTAGGCTGCTATGTCTGTCATGCAAGAATTTGGTGATATATTTTTGGCCTATGGTCAAAGTGATGAATATAGTTTTATTATTTCAGTATCATGATATACTTTAAGATAAGGTTCTTATTGTATTTGATAGAAAACAAGTCAATTGTACAATCGTCGATCAACCAAACTTGCATCTACATTTGTTTCGTTATTCACTTCGGCATTTGTATTTTATTGGAATGAGTTTTTTCCAAATACCAAATTACAATATCCACCAGCATTTGATTCCCGTGTTGTGTGTTATCCCTCAGATAAAGTTTGTATATCAACTTTTTCTATTAGTTTATGAATCTATAGAATCTACGTGATTATTTATCATGGCGTCAAGTTGATTGTCATATCAACAATTTGTACAATACTTGCTTTTGTGCTCTTGTTCAAAGTGGTAAGCTATCATTCTCTATACAATCAAAAACCAATACAATACAGGAGAGACCAAAACTGATGCAGAAGCTTTATTGCGTCAAACACAATCCAAAGATAAACAAGAATTGCTATTTTCAAAATTTGGAATCAATTACAACAATCTTGAACCAATGTTTAAACGAGGCTCTTTATTGCTTCGTCAAAACAAAACAATTACACTTTACCACGATGATGTTATCAAGAATGCTTTCTGGACAGAGAGACCTCATCTTCTTGAGTGATTTCTATTTTTATCACTCATCGTCATTCAACCAAGCGACAATAAGCTGAAATAACAAGAGAAAGCTATATATGATTGAATTGATGAGCTTTAAGTAGAGAAACAAATCGAGCAAAATGCAAATCTACTCACTTAACACTATATTATGATTTATTTACACTATTTAGCATGATTATCTTTTTACTTCCTCTATCAGGAATGATATTACACTTGCTATAGCCTTCTCAAATGTACTAATACACATATCTCTTTAGTATTTGTCTTTTGGTTAGAAAAATGCGCATGATCACATATTAATCCATGTCTTTCATCTCGAAGTTCCAACATACAGTTTTCGAATCAAATTACAAACTTCGACTCTCACCTATTTCATGTTTTCTATCGTTCGAAGTTCGTAGTTAAAAAATAATTGAATTTTAGCCAATCATCTCTCATTATTTTCAGACACGTTTTCAAGTCTCATTTTCGTAAATCCGAAAAGTGCCGAAATGGCGTCCGAGATGGACATTGCTGCGTTTAAAGATGCACATGAGGGCTACGAGAACATGGATACTGATGATGAAGAAGAAAGGCTTGCTCAAAAGCAAGGTACATGTCTTTTTTCCGACTTAAATCGGATTATTTGAACCCTAGAACCAAACAATCTTTATGATGACCCTCGACGAGAAGAAAGTTCTCCTGTAAGACGTGGTTTTGTACGAATTTACTTTGAAAGTGATAACTTTACATCATCAACGCTACTTAAAGTTGAAGAGCATACGCTAGTCAACGAAGTATTGCTTGAAATTGTTGGAATTAAATTTGATCCGGGACTGTAGGTACGACAGATCATGGCCACAAAGCTGCATGTTTCTCGAAAACAACTTGAGTTCTATGCGATTTTAATGGTATTTGCAAGTGGCAAAGGTTGATTAGCACGAATCCAAGAATCTTAGATGATTTTTAGGCTCGTCGATGTCTGCTAGAACGCTATTAGATGATGAGTCAATATTACAAGCACAAGAATCTTTTCAAGCTGAAAGACAATCTTTACCAGAAATTTCATTTGAACAATCGGGACCTGTACGTGTTAAACCACGTCATCGTGCACGTCAAACGTTAAAATTTGTATTTAAGGTAGAAATGAGTTTATTGAATGATAATGATGTAGAATTAATTAGGATACAAGAGCAAAACCTATTGATTTAGATGAAGATTTAGAACCAAGAGCAAGCAATGCAAATTCTTCTGATGCTGTGTTTGCATTTCCAAAAAAACTTGGCAATGTATCATATCTTTCAAGTGAAATGCTTATCTTTCTCAGGGTCTGAGGTCAGGAACATTGAAGAAAGCAAGCTTAAAAGATGCAAACGTATGGCGAACTCGGTGGTTTGTTCTTAAAGTAATATTTAATTCTCATGAAAATTCTCATATATCTCATAGGAAGATAAATTATTTTATTGCAAATCCGAAATGAACCAGCGCGATATTACTGCAATACCTCTTCTCAATTCTTGCATTGTAAAGGCAGATGTGGTACTGATTCTTTCTTTTTTCATAGTTCATATTTTGTTAGCAAATTCCTCATTGTTTTGAACTTCATACTACACGTCGTGTCTATCGGGTACATTTATGTTCAGTTCAAACCATCTAAATCATTTGTTAGCTTTGTGCTGCCACTGATGATCAAATGGTAGCTTGGATTCATGCATTACATCGTGAAATTCGTCTTTGCAGTGAAAATCAAGCTTTAACTAAAGCTGAAATCATTATTGTTGATGAGGTACCTTATTTTACCCAACAATAATTCTCAAGTTAAATAGGCAGTGACCACATGTGAATTGCAAAACACAGCTACTCCATTTGCTGTGAGTGGCATTCTTAGCAATCCCTCCCTTCGTAAACTATTTCGTGACTTCACTGTGCAGCACATGGCCTCAAAAACAGTTCTCTTGGATACATGGACAGAATGTGAAGCTTTTCGTCAAAATGGAATCATTCGTTATCAACATCATATTAATCCAGCAGGAGCTAATCCTGCTGTTCGTTCTACTGCTCGTGATGAATGGGAACATGTTAAGACAATTTTGATGCAATATCTTCCTGTACTTGATACTTATAAGAATAAGACTAAAAACTATGGTAGGCTGCTCAAAAAGCTGGTGCTGTACTAAATCAAGATGATCTTGAAGTTTGTCAAACTGCTTTTCATGAAAGTCAAAAGAATCGACGTTTAAGTATTGCTATGGACACGGAAGCAAATCATTTACTTGAAAATTACCCGTCCCCACACCTTTTTTATCGCATCCAACATGATATTCTGCGAGCACTGGAAGAAGGACCATTTCGATACTTTGTTGCTGGAAAAGGATATACTATGATTGTTGATCGTATGATACGACGGTAGATAAGCTTTTTCATTTAGTAGAGATTTATTTCTTTGTGTTTATGAGCTATCAAGACAGTAAATATGGTATTTGCCAATTTTATTGACTAAATATGGTAAAAGTGGTAATATCGGTATGTACCATAGTTAAGGGTGATTAAATGTGATAAAAATGGTATTTTTGGCGTGTACCGTATTTAAGAGCGTATATGTGGTAAATGTGGTACAAACCGTATTTAACCACAAAAAAGTTCATTTTGAATTTGGCGCCAAATTACACAAGTGAAAGAAGAGGAGCGTAATGATGAAGGAAGAGGTATAAAAAGCAAAAGATGTAAATAAGTGATTGATTGTGTGACAGAATAGAGAGAATGGGGCTTATGACGATGTGTACAAGGAATTTGAAGTGAAATCGGTAAGATTTTGGCAATGAATGAGCTGTATGAAGTGTTAGATGGAATGTATCTTGAAACAACAAGATTGTAGAGTGGAAATTGATATGATAAATGCTCGTATTTCTCAGCTGGAAGCAGCTCGTGAACAAGTGAGATTAAATTTGTTGCTTTGGAAAGATTTATGAAATTGATTTGGAAGGAATCGTCCAAGATCAAAGAAATAAAGGAGAATTATCAATATGCAAGGTAGAGAATTGTGGTGCATGTAGAATAAATGAAATTCTGTGTAGGAAGCAGTTTATCGACTTGGTTCCAGGTTTTTTCATGTTGAAGGAAGTATTCTTATGAAAAATAGCATATTCCAAAGAATCTCAACAAGCAAGAACGATGCCTTTATTATGTGATTGTAATCATGTTGTTAGCTTATTGACAATTTTGTTACTCTGTCAAACGCACCAAATTTATTGAGAGGTTGGAGGATTTAAGCTTAATCTAATACCTTGTAGCTGAGCTACTGGAACTTCAGGAAAAGGAAAAAGAAATGAAGCAACACGTATTTAACAAATCTTATTGCATCTCTTATGAATTGTAGCTTTTACTGCAAGAAAAGAATTTTTCAGCACTGAAAAAACTAATCTCGGGGCAAAATACACGCGTTGATACCTTAGAAGCTGAAATTCATCAGTTGGAAGAAATGATTGCTCTTATTGATGATAAATGCAATGAATCTCGAGCAAACTATAAAGAGTGGGTGAATAAAACTCAACTTATCCATGAACAAGTAAGTTGATAGAAATTTAGATTTGCTAAAGTTTCTAGGAAAATCGTGTCAAGAAGCAAACAACACGTCGTATCAAACCTGGTACTTGTACAATGTATGAGATAGACTAATTTTAATAGCAACTCAAGCTGCAAGATCACGACCTCAAAAGTATTACCATGTATTGAGTAAAAGTTTATTTTTTGTATAGAAAGCGACCCATTTCACCAACTCATAATACGGCAGCGGATATTATTCAATCTTTACAAAGACGATCTAATCCACCACCAGCCAAGACACCTCGACATAAAAAGTGGATTAATGAGGAAACTTGCTAGTTTTTAGTTTTTACGTCGAGTCATGTGATCATAAATCACAACTTGCATGTATTCAGTGGTCTTGATTTCTGTTCGAGTTGAATTATCACCTGGGTTTGCCTACGATTAAAAAATGACTGCATGATTTATTGTTGCTTATTACTTTGGGATCGACGTTGATAACTTTACGATCACGTTTGTTTTTAAAAAGTAATCCAGTCTCACTGTCAGCAATAACTTGGAAATTGGGGCTTGAATTCGAGGTACAAGTTTGAGTTTCCCAATTATAATAACTCAAATCTGATGGTTTAGGAAGCAATCGCTTTTTACGTTCAAAATATGGTTCAAATGGTTCCGATTTAAGACGCAATGCATAGTCAATGTAGCCACTTACCTCTTGTCCTTTAGGATTACGATCACGAATAAAAATAATCGTCTAAAGATGATTAGAAAGGCAACATATTAGAATTTCATTACAGTAAGTTTTCCATTTCGCACCATCTCCTCACGACTTGCTAAAGCTGATA
>JNBS01001157.1:0-13744 GCA_002081575.1 Thraustotheca clavata | reverse complement strand
AGCAACGCTATCGGTCAATCCTTCAAGATTATCTAATAATTTTTCTTTTGTGGCAGTATTGAGGAACTTGATAGCGAAAAGGAGGGTCTTTGGGTCAATTTCAGCAGCAGTTTCAGTAGATTTGCCCATAGTTTCTTTGATTTGTTTGCTTGGTTCTTGTCAAAATGAAAAGTGACTTTGTTGCAGGAAGACCGCTCCGATCCAAACAGACGGATTTATTTTAACAACTTCAACTTGCGAACATCGAAGCTTGAGGTAGCTTCTTTTTTAATGATGGGCTTCTTCTTTCAAAACTTCATTCTTTGTATTTACAGTATTTACATAGCTTTCTATCACTATTTACAAACACTAGATGAATTAACATGGAATTGCATGCAGTTAGGAGTTTAATGTGAATAGATAATATGTTAATGTTGTAGTGTTGATAATGTCTTTGGCAAAGATTTGCTTTGCACAAAATTTACTGTACATAGCTACTTGTATCGAAGGATGATGATTTATAAATGGATTAATTTTAAGGTCACGAAAACTAGTTCTAAGGTACTACCGCAAACCGTTGCCGCGAACGTCATTTGGCCATGCAGTAGTTTAGTATTTATGCATGTTGTTTCTTTTCTTTAGGTTTGTTTTCAGCAGCCCATTGCAATGCAAGGTTTTGAAATTCTTCATATTTCTTTTTTCGCATGATCTTCTTTTCCAAGATGTCGTCCAATTTTGTTAAACCACCAAAAAGACGTTGGTCGACAATTTTATCAGCTTGATGGTCATTCAAATGGCCTTCAAAGACGTCTAAAATTTTGCTTTTATCGGACGTGTTCAAAAATTTGATCAAAAACAACATTGTCTTGGCATCAACTTCAATCGAAGGAGCAGCATGGTTGGTGTGGTGTTTGCCCATAGTGTATTTGGAGGTGGTTGCTTACAGCAAATGAATTTTAAAATGGACAAATTCGTACACCATCTTAAAGCGCGCTAGAAAGGCGCCACAAATGCTCAGAAATTCAACGCTTGTTTTTCTGCGTCAAAAATGCGCCGTTTTCTGGCCAACATTGAAGTAGCTATTCATCTTAGCCAATCAGCTTCATGATACTTTTAATTGTAACCATTTGATTGGTTTATTGAAAATGTAGTTTCTAATGAGCTGGCCAGCAAATTGTATGAGAAATTGTATACTGATGTGGCATAAGTGCGTTTTTATAAAGGGAGCCGGTCATTTGCGATCTTGTTGGTTGATACAAAGCGCTTGATATGAAGAAGCTTTGATCAGGCTAAAGATGTGCACTTGTGTCTTGCTCTCTATCGCTATTACATTGAGGTGACCAGGCTGCGTATCTCCAACCCCACGTACAAGTTTTTACCCTACCTCTTTGCTCTAATCGAATTGGTACGTGATAAATTCTCACATAATTCACCTAACATAATGAATGATAATTTATGTAAGTTTGAGCGCTTGAAAGGAATTGAATATAGTAGTTTTTCATAATATTGTCAAGATGGACTCTTCATGAATCTATCCCTGGAAGTTCATTGAGTTCTCATGTGTTTAAGACTTGACAACGTATGCAATCAATGTAGACTGAGTGTGTATATCAAAAAGAAGCTGAAAACGTCACCAAATTGGCAGTATAAGCAAAGTAATCTGTCATTTCCTCTCTAACACAACAGAATTGGCAATTGCTTTGTCCAATTCGAGATACTGATCTATTAAATGTCACGGATTGCTTGGCCTTGCAATATTCGGGACCAGTTGGATGGTCAAAATCATCATACAATGCAATGATGAAACTGGAAACCGTTTCAATTTACACTAATTCATCTACAATCTTCGAATGTAATACTAATTCTCGTACTATCACTAATTTGTTTAAAGTATCACACTATTTGATGCTATTTAATCTTTTGAATATTAATACTGTATATTAAAACCGTAATTATTAATATTTCTAAAAATAGATCAATTTTAACCAATCCAAATTGATTATGTTATATATTTAAAGTATATACTAAATACAAGTGATTTCTTAAATTATTTTAAATTTACCAGAACCAATCATTTTGAACGGTCTTATATCAAAGTGTTCATTTGTGAATTTTGACTGTTTGTAGGAGCATGGTATTAATCAGCCACGGGTTTTCCACATAGCTTACTGGCCTTCATGACCATGCTACAGTATCTTGGCTCAAAATTAGCTCGTAAGAGATCGCCTCGTCCTGGGTTCTGTGAGCCTCTAAGGCCACTGGTGACCCTTGTTTCGTTTCGATGTACGCGTTTTGTTTTCTGTCAGTTCTTGACGAAATCCTCAAAGCGCCCCACTCTTACAAGTCAGTCCGGGCCAGTACATTTCATTAAATATTTTCAGGGTCCATATGAGGAAATTAAATCATAACCATCTTTCGACTGAATGGTTTCCACCCAATGTCGAGGAAATACCAAACTTCTGATGGACCCCTCAATTCATTCACATTAGTATAAAATTCAAAATCAAGTAATAAGATGTAGCTATTTCTTTACATAGCCTTTATACTTCAAATTTACTGATAAATGTGAGTGTCAATGTCATAATTAAGACAACTAGCTAATAGAGAAGAAGGAAGACCATTTTTATTAGTACATAATCGTCTTGGATAATACTAAAGATATAATGTAAATTTCTTTGAAAATGCTATTGCAAATGCTATCAAAAAGCAATGATGATGCATGCTCTTACATTGTTCAAAGGATAAAGCTACTGTAGTAATGGCACATTCATGCCACTATGAACATTGAATTCTCGAGTACAATCATATTAGCACAATGGCAAGGCTCGTTTCTAACTTTATGCCAATTTATCTCAAGTAAACATTGTTCCCAGGATGTTTTCTCGATGGTATCCGTGACTACGGCCTTGTTTATGAGCCATGATCATCCAATAGTCCAAAAGCCATCCAAGCATTATGATGAAACCCAAGAAATTAGCAATCAATAAATTGATCTTTTAATGATAATCTGCATGACGTCAGCTATACTCTTTCAAAACATCTACACATTTGCGTAGATTTGTAGGATTCATTTTGTAAATTGCTTGATATTGTGAACATGATCTATTCAAGCCATTTTGATCGTGACAATGGAGTGGGTATGGGTCATCTAGGGCCACAACAGATTACTTGAAGAAATATCTGCATTAGAAAGCAACGATTACGAAGTCTAATCATTCCCAAAGCACTTGTCTGGTATGCGTGAGACTTTGGCATTTAGACAGGTCACGCTAATGCTACTACGTGTCGCAACAGTGTCGATACAGCTAAAGTAATGGGAGAAAAGCTGCAAATTTGCACGTCTGTTGAGTCAATGGGAGCACTTAAACGTTGAATAAACACTTTCAAAGACCATGCGGCCCATTGCTTGTGGTTGCCATTGTTTTTCATTTTCCAACGAGCATCAATATGCCCAAGTACACGGTGAGTTAAAACCAACTTTAAATCCATTCTAATACAATAAAATCTTCAGGCTACACGCATCGACGAAGAAGTCGACATTCGTTTGAATGATACCAACAACAAATTTGAACCAACTACTATGTGTAAAATGTTTTTGAACACAGCAGCCAAGTACAGTTCGATTCCTGCTTTGCACTACAAGAAGAATGGGGAATGGTATTCTATCTACTAATGAAAATGAAAATATCTAATATTTCTTAGGGCATCGTACTCGTGGAAAGAATATGAAGAAAAAGCTAAGCAATTTGCTAAATCCTTAATTTCGTTGGGCTTTCAAGCTCATGATACTGTGTCAATCTCAGGTTTTAACTCAACCGAATGGTTTATTTCTTATATTGGTTGTATTTTGGCTGGTGGTGCTTCTACTGGTGTTTACACTACTAATGGAGCTCAAGCTTGCAAGTATGTTTGTAATAATTCAGTAGCTCGTGTCGTTGTTTGTGATGGGATTAAACAACTAGAAAAATTCATGTCCATCGCAGATCAATTGCCTGCTCTTAAAGCTCTTGTTGTTTGTACGTATTTTTTTCTATTACAAATATTTACTTTTTCTTTTAGGGAATGCATCACTTCCAGAAAATGTTGAATGTGCTGTCCCAATTTATGATTTTGACGCTTTTTTGACAATTGGCAATGAAATTCCTGATTCTACTGTCGATGAACGCATTGCAAATCAACGCCCTGGTCATTGTGCATCTCTTATTTACACTTCGGGCACAACGGGTAACCCAAAGGGTGTCATGCTTTCTCATGATAATTTTACTTATACCCTTCGTGCTGTCACTTCTCAATTCCAAAACAATCTCTTTGACAATACTGAACGTGTTATTTCGTATTTGCCACTTTCCCACATTGCTGGTCAAATTCTTGATATTGGTATTCAAATTTATTTTGGCCTTCACATTTACTTTGCTGAACCTGATGCATTGAAAGGATCACTTGGGAAGACGATGAAAGAAGTTCATCCAACTTTCTTCTTGGGTGTACCTCGCGTCTATGAAAAAATCTCAGAGAAAATGGTTGAAGTTGGCCGTGGTTCCAAAGGTATCAAAAAAGCAATTGCTTCTTGGGCTCGTCGTGTTGGTGCACAAAAAGTGGCTATGAGCCAATTCCATGAATCTGGTGGTAAGCCATGTGGCTACGATTTGGCTAAAGCAATTGTTTTTGACAAAGTTCGTGTTGCTCTGGGTTTGGAAAAGTGCAAAGCTTTTTATTCTGGTGCAGCTCCTCTCAGTCCAGAAGTTATTGCATTCTTCTCTTCACTGGATATTCCTATCTATGAAGCTATGGGTTTGAGTGAAACAACAGCAATTTCATTCTTTAACTACCCACATATGTGGAAGCAAAATTGCCTTGGTCATTTCCTTGTTGGTACCAACGTTAAGATTGACCCTGAAAACTCAGAATTACTTATTCGTGGTCGCCATGTTATGATGGGATACATTAACAATGAAGAAGGTACTGCACAAGCTTTGGATGATGAAGGATTTTTGCATACTGGTGATTGTGCTTCACTTGATAGCGATGGTTTTGGTTATATCACTGGTCGTTTAAAGGAACTCATTATTACCGCTGGTGGTGAAAATGTACCTCCAGTTCTCATTGAAAATGTTATCAAGGAAGAACTTCCACTTCTTGGCAATGTTATGGTCATTGGTGACAAGCGTAAATTCCTTTCTGCCATCTTTACTCTTCGTGTGACTGTCGATGAACATGGTGAACCTACAGACAAGCTTGACAACGAAGCCAAATACTTATTAAGTCAAATTGGCTCGGAAGCAACTACTGTTGGTGATGCCATTGTAGATCCAAAGATCAAAGTTTACCTTGATTCTGGTCTTAAACGTGCCAACGCCCGTGCTACTTCACGTGCTCAAAATGTGCAAAAGTACATCTTTGTTACTAAAGATTTTAGTGTTCCAGGCGGTGAACTTACTCCAACGCTCAAGATCAAACGTAATGTGGTTGCCAAGATGTATGAAGCTGAAATTGACGCCATGTACGTCGTCTAAATTTGATGTCAACCTCTATATGTAGTTAATATATGTCTATTTGTTAAATCCTTTTTTGGATTATCAGCAATAAGCATGAAAGGAGAAATAAAAGATCATAATGTAGTATCATATCAACAATATCTTTGCTAAAATAGAACTTCAATGTATATCATTTTTAATGAAAGATATTATTGGCCAGCTATATATAGTACACGACTTTTCAACGCCAATCAAAATTCAGTGTGGACCGAAATCTGATAAAGTAAAATTTACTCAACCATGTCAGAACCTCCAGGAAGATGGTGTGGATATCTCTTAAAGCAACATTTATCATCAAAAACATGGCAAACACGATATTGTGTGCTAGAAAATGGAATTTTCTTCTATTACAAGCACCGAGGTGATGTTTATCCTAAAGGAATTGTGATTCTCTCCAATTGTGTAATTGCCCAAACACCCCAGTATCGGCATTTTAGTTTTTCAACTGCTCATTCCATGTCCACAACAAAGTTGCATTTTGCTTCTTCAGAGAGTGCAAACCTATTAGAGTGGATGGGAAAGCTACAAGTTCATTCTCGAGTTCCACCAGTGCCATCGCCTCGAACGTCGTTGTTGGTAAAAGATTTGAGTATTCGAGCAGTTGAAGTACCAAAGCTTTGGTCAGAATCAAATATCCCTGTATCTGGTAAATACGAGTATCAGATAAAATCAATGATGACAGATTTTGCTCAGCATTTGTTTGACCAAGTCAAGTGGCACAAGAAAGACGCATTAATTCCTATATTTACTGCTACTTCGAGTGGAGCTGTTATGAGTAAAATCACTATTAATCGCTCTCCACCTGTGGTTTTGGAAGCATTGCTTAATAATCAAACAATTCTTTCTGTAGACTATCAATGCGAACAACTTCAAACGCTCTCTTCCATTGATCCCCATACTTCTGTGCAATATGCTTTATTCAAGCCTATATTCCCATTTCCAAAGCGACAGTTTGTGAAACTAGTGCATTGGCGATTACTTCCTGACAACTCTTTGATTTGGATTAGTCGATCATTGCAAAACTACACACTACCAGCATCTCTCAGTTTAATTGAAAATGTCGAGAGATGTCCCCTCAACTTGGAAGGATATCACATCGTGCCATCGCAAGATAATCTCTGTGCTGAAGTGACTTATTTACTGCAAACTAGCTCGCAAAGTACCTCTACCGATATCATATCTGCACTGTCATTAAAGATTGAGCAATTTGGTATACACTTGGAGTCAAAATCAGTAACAGAAGAAATGAAGCCAAAAGCATTTCCTGTACCAACTATTGCTCTTGAGTACGCAACAGAATTAGAGACCGCTGTTACCACTCTTTTGTCCACGTTGGGCAATGCTAATGCATTTACTTTTCACGGAGAAAAAAATGGAGTGCGTGTTTCATCCAAGGCTGATGGCAACCTACTCGAAGTGCTTGGCCGTGGAACTTTGCCATTTCAAGCAAAGACTTTTGTCGACTTTATCCTTGATATTGATGAAAAAATGTCGTACGACCCACTTTGCCTGTTGGCAAAGCATCATGTGAGGTTTGATGCTAATACGACTATCGATTATTGCGAATACAAGCCGATTTTAATGGTATCAGGTCGTGACTTTTTGACTTTGGTGCATTCCCGAGAGCTAAATGATGGCTCAATATTGATTGTAGTAAAATCTACAACTCATCCAACTTGCCCTACTAAAGAACCTGATATTATACGAGGGCACGTGCATCTAGCAGGATGGCATGTAATACCCCAAGGAGAGGTATCTGATGTTACTTTTTTCGTCAAAACAGACTTGAAAGGCTATATTCCGACACGAATTTCACAGCGTGTTTTACTTGAGCAAGGCTTCTCTATGCTAGATATTGTCAGTGCACTTCAAAAGAGACTATCAGAAAGCCCATCAAAGTCACCAGCAATCCATCCAATGCTAACCAACCCTATAGATGTGGTCAAACCAGAGCAAAAGACTAATAATAATCCTTTGATTCAGCAAGATTTGACTCTAACAATGCTCGCAATATACATGGCAATATTCTTAATTGTCTTGTATGTACTTCCTGCTATACAAATGTCAACAATATTGGACACATTACACGATTCCATGGTTTGGCTGATTGTTCTGTATTTTGGCATTCAAGTATATTTGGGCCCATCAATAGAAAGTCCTCAACTAAAACTACAACGTGTAGCTTCTGGAGTAGTTCAAGTTGGTATCGACATCGATGTATCCAAATCAATACCATTGATGAACGACCCAAAAAACTCCAAAGCAACCCATAGCCACCTTGTTGTTTGGGCTGTAGCTCAGCTTTTAAAGCAATTTCCTACACTAAACGGACACCTTGTGTTTGGGAACTTTTATCCTTCGCCATCTGTGGATCTATCTTACCTTCGTAGAGGTGGTAATTTAGATGAGCTGGTTACTTTACGTAGCTGTGATAAAGCAACGATTGCGACCTTGGTTCATGAATGCAAAAAAATACCCATTCATTTACACCAACGTCATTTAGCTCTAGCTTCCTATTTACCAACATGGTGCTTACAACTGGGCCTTCATCTTTGTGGATGGTTAAGCCAATGCTTAGGAATCGATTGTTCCATTGCTGGGTTCCCTCCCAACGCATTGGGTCATGCACTGGTTCATGAACAAGTGGATAATGATATCACGTATGCTACAATCCCAGCGTGGATGAATCTAGCTCTCATTGTCACATTTGACAAACCTCATCCGAAAGTATGCGTTGAAAATGACAAAGTTATTGTGCGATCTAATCTTCATGTAAATTTGACAGTCGATACACGTTATATGCCATTAACTGATCTAAACCAGGTCACACAATTTCTTAGCGAAAGGATCAGCAATCCAAGTTTACACGACAAAAACTTTGTTGATTAAATACATATTTTTTCGTGTTAGTTATGCTATCCAAAGCTGATTACTTCAACTCTTAAAGGCAACGTCAACAATCAGAAAAAAGTGACCATTGTTACTCACATCAACTCATTGCATATCTTACTGTATGCTCGAGTCGCTTCTTCTGTTGAGTTCATTGGGATGAAAAGGAAGCAACTACTTTTGTAAGTTTAATGTAGCCTCAATCAACTTTAGCATTAGTATAATACTACATACGTAGGCTCATAGGAAGGAATCTAGTTCTTTGTTGACAGCCTGCTTTTAAAGTGGGTGTAGATATGTGATTGAGAACTGGAGATGCAGAAGTGTATGCACTTTATCATTTGGCATGTCGTTCCCACTCGCAACCGATTTTTTTGAGTGTCCACCGCTTGAGCCTGTTGAAAAAGAGTATTTGATCAATCTTGCTCTTAAATCTTGCCATGATACTGTTCGCAATGCGATTCAATTGCAAGCTGCACCGATCGAATCTGTTTTGACAAGTAATAAGACCAAACGTCATGCACGAGTATGAGAATATGAAAATGATTTTTTTATTGATTTTTTGGATGGTAGATTAGACGTGGACATGATATCATTAATAAGTCTCTTGCTGTGAGCTGTGCGTATACACAAATTCAATCGACAATTGAGGAAGTGGCTGATTTCTTTTACTTGGACACAATTCCTAAACTTCGTGCATATGCTCGTACAGTTGGTCAAGTTGTTTTGGATCGACAAACGCTGTATACACTAGTGCCAAGAGATGCTAGCACAGGTTTACATTATATTGGGATTGACTGGATGGCAATTGAATGCCCGATTGTTTCGAATCGCGATGCTTGTTTTCTTGAGGTATGTATTGTTATTTATGAATTGTCATATTGATCTTACCTAGTGTTTGGAAGAATTTGAATTTCTAGAGCCTAAAACTCATGCTTTGCGTCGTGGTTTTGTCCGTTCAATGCATTCTGTGGAGCTCGATTGTTGCCCACCTTTGAAAGATTCTCATAATGTAGTCCGACTTTCGTTTGTTCGAGTAAGAAATCTTACATTTAAGGATTGCTTGATGAATAATGATGTAGAGCGGTCACATTTTTATTGAGACGGAAGTACCTGGGCTATTAAACTACTACAGTGTTTATGGTACACAACCCAATGGAAAAATTGTTAAATCAGTCGCATTTGCTATTCAACACGCTCAATGCACAAGAGTAGAATCATCACTTGATTTATTGATGCTAACTTTGTTTTAGATTATGCGTTTAGAAGAGCATTTTCAATACCAACGCTTGGTTACAACCCTCACAAGAGTAGTGAAAAATCCACCTCAAATGATGTCAAAAACGAATGCTACGTTTTGTGGTCGATGTGATAAGAAATTTCAAATGCTTTCAACTAAAAAGAACTGTGAAGTTTGTGGCAATGTAAGTTTTCATTTCCTTTCTACTTTGACTTTTAATAGGTTGTTTGCTCTCATTGTTATTACAAATATGAAGTTGCATTGCAATTAACACCATCTTTATACACTGTGTGTATGTATTGTTTTATGAATGGTCAAGAAGTTAAACCTTTACCAACATCACCAAGTACAATCTCTACATTTTATAACAACCTATTAATCTTCTCTCTAGTGCGTTGTGGTGTCATTGATGATTTTCAAAGAAGCTCAAGTCGTGGTTCTCGTGATTCTCGAGTCTCTTCTAATGAATCTACTTGCAGTGGCACAAAACCAAGTGTATCATCAGCACATTCAATTGATGCCAAAGATTTTACTCTGATTGATTTGACTAAAGACATTGAAAATCTTCGTTTTCGCTTTTCACCTCCAACACGTGAAAAATCAAGTTCGCTCCAATTTTACATGGATTATGATCTCAAACAACCTCCTCCACGTACTCAGCGAGCAACAACTTACTCGTCATTATTGGAATAAAACTCTACCAACATATTCAATTAATTATCTCTTTATATTTGTTTCAATTCATTATTCATTGCAATTTGAATATATATCTACTTATTAACAACAATATACTCATATTAGCATAGCTCTACTAGCATTTATTTATTCATTATTCAATAGCAATTAGATAATGAATATTTGTATCTAATAGCAATAAGAATTTATCATCTTAGAAGATATTATAAGATATTGACGAAATTTACTCACCATTTTCAATAGTATCACAATGCAGCAAACTAGTAAGTGCTATTAAATGAAGAAAAGCACGAGAGTTTGTAGATAATTGTATTCATTATGTAGATGCTGGAACGCTGGTGAACACAATGCGTGATCACATGCGTTCCAGTATTGATTTTTGTGCCACCAGAATATTCTCTTGTAGAAATATCTTGACCTCCATTCAACTCAGTGATCAATTAGCAATGGGCAAAGAACAATGGGCAGTAGCGTCTTTCGGCGTCGGTATTAGCGTTGGTGTGTTGCTACATAAGCTAGCTACAGCTCCTAAGCAGCTTCAGAGTAATGAAAGTGAGGTTCGACGACTCATTCGTCCCAATATCCTTCGTTTGACACCATATCGCTGTGCTCGAGATGATTATGACTCTGGAATCCTTCTCGATGCTAATGAGAATAGCCTTGGACCACCTCTAGACGAAGCCCATGAGCTTGCACACGCTGGACTTGAACGATACCCTTGTCCATACCAAAAGGACCTCAAACAAACGATTGCTGCATATCGGTACGGAATTAGAATGCTAATGAAAGCTAATACTTGTGTAGTAATGGAGAATCGGGAGCTTTAGCACCAGAATATATCTTCTTGGGCGTTGGTAGTGATGAAGTGATTGATTTGATGATTCGAGTTACTTGTTCACCACGTGAAGATGCAATTTTAATTACACCACCTACCTATGGAATGTACAGCGTTTGTGCAAATATTCATGACGTTAATATCATTTCTGTGCCATTGGTACTTTCAAAAGGAAATGAAGGGGAATTAGATGCTTTTCATATTGATCCAAAAGCAATTTTGAAAGCTGTGACTTCACAAACAAAAATTATTTTCCTTTGCAGTCCTGGAAATCCAACAGCTAATTCCTTACGGCTAGAAGATATTATTGCTGTGCTTGAATCATCGGTAAGAATTTGCTTTAATGTTAAATATTTAGTGGAATTGTAGTACAAAGGATTTGTGGTTGTGGATGAAGCATATATTGACTTTGCTGCTCAAAAAAGTTTGTGCACACTTGTAAAACAATACCGTCGACTTGTTGTGGCACAAACTTTATCCAAGGGATTTGGTCTTGCTGGAATTCGTCTTGGTATTGCTTATGGTGATCCTGAAATTATTCAGATTCTTAACAATGTCAAGGCTCCATATAATATCAACAAACTCACTGCAAAGGTTAGCTTTCATTATATGGATATATAGTTATTTGAATGGTGATTTTAGGTTGCAAAAGAAGCATTTGAAAATACTTCACTCTTGCAAGAAAAAGTAAAAATTGTTTTGGATGAAAAGAAAAAGGTGATTAAAGCACTACAAGCTTTCCCATTTGTACAAAAAGTTTATGCATCGGACTCAAATTTCGTCCTCTTTCAGGTATCCTTTTATGAAATTAACAAAATTTAATTCCATGAGTAGTGCAGCAACGCATTCAAAGTGTACAAGGAAATGGCTGAAAGTGGTGTAGTTATCCGATATCGAGGCAACCAATTATTGCTAGATGATTGTCTACGAGCAACAATCGGAACACCAGAAGAAAACCAAAAAATGCTTGAGCTGTTTGAAGCAGTCTCAACTCGACTTTTACAAGCTTAAAACCAAAATCATATCGTAATTTCTTTGCGTTTATTGAAAATATCCATTTAAAATTCGTCTCATACAACATAGTTGCTTGCATAGTACTAAATGTAATGATTTTCTTAACAGGAACACTTAAAATTGTTTTGGAAATCTATTCCTTCTTTTCTTTGGCTGCTTCAAAATGCTCTGATATCATTTCTGCGATTTCAAAATGCATTTGCGTACAAAAAGCACCAACAATTGCACCAACAATGAAAAATATCTATCAAAAGTCATATCTTACAAAGTGATAACATCATGAAATACTTTTTCAGTGTAATCTTCCACGATTGCAGAAAGAATTGTAATGGACAGAATCATTGATAGCATAGCTGCCATCTTCCATTGACGTCTTTTAGTAGCAATTTCTTTATTCAAATTCCACACAGCTATAGGAAATGCAGCTAGTAAATACCCAGCAATTGTCCAGTACAATACACGAGACCTAAAAACCAAATCTTATTGAAAATTTCAGAATAAAGTTTACATGAGACCCTCAATGATTGTATCTCTCCAAGACACCTTTAAATATTAAAAAAACATGTAATCTAGAGCTCAAATACCTTGCCAATGTCCTTGTAAATTGCATAAACCATTTCCGTCACATCGTAGATCATTATTTCCAAAGGGCAACTTCAATTCTGAAGCGTCACTCGTTTCATTAGTCTGTCTCATTGTGGACTGATCCTGACATGACATACAGTATTGTACTGTAGTGTAGTGTCAAAAGTATCATTAAGTAGAAAATGCTTTTCTAGTAAACAAAAGAGAAAGGAATAGATAGAGAAGAAATGAAGTGGTATTTGCATGGGTGTTACAAGGTTATTGCGAGTAAACTTTAGGTGGAAACGGTTTGGAGGAACCATTGCTGCCACATTGATTTATCAATGGATTTAGACGACTGGTTTCAACCAAGTTTAAGTTCACCCGATGGACTTGATACCTCTCGTGATATTCCACTTTCACCATCGAAACAGTTTGATTCAGGTTCATGTCTTTGTCGAGTTAAATTCAAAGTTGCCATAGATGTGGATATCATGGATATTTTAGAGTCTCGTACAAGTGTGTTTCCACAAGAGGTACCAGAATTCATGGTGTAGTTTATGATATACTTTGACAGTCACCTGATGGACGACGAACTCCAACTATATTCCATAATAATGGAGCTGGACATGACTCGGAAGTGGTAATTCAACAATATGTAGTTTGGATTCTAATCCTTGTAGAAAACCAACAAGGTGACTTTTATAGACGAAGTAGTAGAGGAGAATGAAGAGCAATTGCATTCACGTGCAGCAACACCGAGTAATCGAGTAATACCTGACAATCTTTATCAAGAAATTCAAACTGCTGTGGATGCTGTTGCTGATCGTTTAGCTCAACAACAGATAAATGACCCAGTTGATCCTGGTGATTTACTTTTGATTATGGAAGTTGTTATTGGAGATGGACGAACAGGAAATATTCATATTCATCGCAATGACAAGGCTGAAAAACTTGCTTCAGATTTTGCAATCACTCACGGACTTAATCATG
>JNBS01001156.1:0-10099 GCA_002081575.1 Thraustotheca clavata | reverse complement strand
ACAATGGATAAAATCTACATTTTGTTGGTGTCATTACGGCAACTTGCTACTACTTTTAATTCCCATTTTCCTAGTGTTTACTGTTAGTAATCGCCACCACGCTTACTGTACCAAGTTAGCTTGTACAAGAGTGATTATCTCTTGGGCTGTGGGTCTCGATTGACGATCTTGGTCAAGGCATTTTTCAATCAATTCTTGGTACCATCCTTCTGTTGAAGGCAATTGTAAACCATTCGAATCCAATAACTTGTCAATGATTGCTTCATAGCCATGGACAGCTGCAAGTGTTAGTGGGTAGTGTCCTTCCTATAACACAAGAGTTATTTATTTTGACGTCGGAAATACTAAACCTTATCCATTAAATTCACGTCAGCACCACTCCCAATTAAAGTTTCGACGATACTCTCTTCACCGGTAGCCACTGCAGCTAATAGAGCAGTGGTGCCATTCTAATGATTGTAAAGAAAACAGTAAATGATATTGCTAACCGTATTTGCAGGGTTGACATCGGCACCACCATTGATAATACTACTCACAGTAGCAGTGTGACGCTCTTGAGTTGCAAAAAGTAATGCAGTATCCCCTTTCTATAACATTCTCTAAGCCTTTTTAGTTAGAGGAGATACAAATTACATCAGTTTTTGCATTTGAATTGGCACCTCGAACAAGAAGCATCCCAACAACTACAACGTCACCTCGGGTAGCTGCTAAAGCTAACGGAGTTAAACCATCCTAAAGAATTGTTAACTCAATCCTTAGTTGGAGTACAAGTACTAATTGCGCTTGATTGACATTGGCATTTGCTTGCAGAAGTGCTAATATTGTTGGAATATGGCCAACCTCAATAGCTAACATTAATGGTGGTTCGCCATTCTACACCAACATGAGTCGAAATATAAAGATAAACACAGACATCATTGGTTCGATTTACAAGTACTCCTCGTTGTGTCAGCACACGCACCATAGGTGCACTCTTTATTTTAATTGCAATGGCTAACAAACTATCACCAGCCTTACCAAGCAAAATAAACATGGAAAACTATTGGAAATATTGTACCTCGTTCGTCGTGTCAGGGCTTAATTGCACTTCATCCAAATAATGCTTGGCTTGATCAATATTGTTTTCTTGGACAGCTTGAATCAACTATTCAGAGTTGTGCCAATTAAAAATGTATGAAGTTTTTACCGGTCCAGCTCGTCTTTGCATTTCGATAGCTTCATTCAAAACTTGAATTACTTTACGATGATTTCTTTCTTTGGCCATGCCTAAAGCAGTTAGTCCATCCTACTTGTTGTCAAGCCAATGCCAATTTTTTTTTGAATTACATGACCACGTATATTGATATTTGCATTTGCTTTAATAAGAATGGATACAACGGAAGTTTGGCCTCTCCATGCAGCTAGAGAAAGAGGTGTTCTGCCTTCCTATAATATTCATTAGGCTATAGCAACTAAATTTATTCACTTACTCTGTTGGTAAAGTTAATAAACGCGTTTGCTTTGAGTAATTGCAATACAACCTCATCATGACCATTCGCAGCAGCACCATGCAGTGGTGTTTCATCGTGCTAAAAAATTGTCAAACAAATATTTTCATGAAAATTCTTACTTTGTCTGTGGCATTAATATTGGCATTGGCTTCGAGCAACACACTCACAACTTCACTACGTCCTTCTGAAGCAGCCACATAAAGCACGGATTGTCCAAACTACACAAAATTCATAAGAATTTTTGCAAAAAACTAGTCAATGCCTCGTTGGCGACATTCACATTCGTTCCAAGGGCTAAACGTTTAGCAACAAGTTGTGGATTTCCATCTCGAGCAGCTTGAAAAAGATGACGATCAATCTAGTCATGATTTTAAGCATTTTGCAAGTTAGCAAGGTACGTGGACTTTGGTAAAGCGATGAAATGCCATGGATTATTAAGGATATGAAGGAATGAGTTTTTTGGGTGAGTACGAAAGACAACCCTATTTTACCGTGTCTTTGCTAATGAACATGGATAAGAAAAATATCGACGGCTACTTTATACAAACATCGCAGCATGACTGGGATTCACTACAGTACATTTTAAAATACATTCAAAACATTTCTTCTTCTCAAGTCTAGTCAAAGAAATTATATCAAGTTTTCATACCGTGTGAATTCTTAACATAACAGTCCATCATATCATTAAAGTAAACACCACATGGAATTATCCCATAACACTATCTTTCATGTCTAGAATAATGGCCAATTTCACTGTTCTTTCCAAACTTTTTCAACTCTCCTCTAATCAATTCTGATATTCTTTCAACGATAAATTCCAACTCTCGTTCCAACTATCCTTGTCACGTATTTAATATTAATCAATTCTAAACTCAACATTCTCAATTACTATTGTGCAAAAATACTTACTATTCCTACTCCTTAATTAAACAAACGCGTACCAGTCTAACTATTTTTATTATCCTTTTCAACATAAAAGATAATCTTATGATTCAATATCACAAACTCTACGCTTTTAAAGCACACAAGTAAAAAATTATCCAATTTGATCCCCTTTTCTAAACTCCAAAAAAATGATCACCTTTTCTAAACCCCCAAAGTTGCGTGTAATAAAACACATGCCAACTCCCATTTTGGCGCGCAATTTTCTACCAATCACAATGTGTCTTTTAAAAATCTATCAAATATATTTGAGTTTTGTATGGATCTTTAAAAGTTTAGTATAAATTGAATGGTACCTACCGCTCCAAGCCGCTCCATGTCGCTGACGTCGCAATCGCTAGAAAATACGTTCGTTGAAGGCTCTGATGATGAAGAAATGGCTTCTACTCTTTCTCAGTCTCTTCCTCTCTCTCAAAAGCGGGCAACTTCATCGGAAATGGGCATCATTCAAGAGATTTATTGTGAAAACTTCATGTGCCACAGAAGAATGTCGATCCAATTGTGTCCCAACATCAATTTTATCACTGGAGAGAATGGCAGTGGCAAAAGTGCTATCATTGCTGCATTACAGATCTGTTTAGGTGCTTCTGCACGTGCTACACATCGTGGAAAAAGTATTAAAAACTTGATTCGACATGGACATGATGGAAATGCACTTGTACGCATTACGCTGTTGAACGATGGTATGAAATACGCTTATATACGAAGGAAATGATTCATTGCAATGTAATAGCTTCAGGAACTGATGCTTTTCGACCAGAAACGTTTGGGAGAATAATTCAAGTGGAAAGATTGATTAGAAGAGATGGCACAGCAGAATATAGATTGAAAGATGAACATGGCAAAGTTGTTTCAAGGCTTAAATCAGACTTGGATGCTATGCTTGATCATTTAAATATTCAGGTATGTTCAATAGCACACTTATGGCGTTTAACGCAATTTTAATGCGTTAAATGCGTCGATATGCGTTTTTTAAATATAAAATGCGTCATATTGCGTTTATGCTGCCTAAACACGTTTTCATTATGCTTCAAGCATAATATTACGATTTATGACGCTAAAACTATGCTAAATGTGTCATATTGCGTTATATGGCCTAAACTCGTTGAAAGATGCTTTTGAATGCTTAAAAAATTTCTTATAGCATGGATTTTAATGGTTCATTTGAATAGATTGAAAATCCATGTGCGGTCTTAGATCAAGAAAATGCTAAACTCTTCTTAAAAGGGGATCCAGGGGATAAGTACAAGGTATCATCACATCTTTGTATGTTTAAGTCTTATTTTGGCTCCTAGTTTTTCTTACAATCGACAGATTTGTATAAAATGAGAGCTACTTTTGCTAAAGTAGAAGATGAAACAAGAATGCGACAAGAAACAACACTTATTCAAGAAGAAAAAAAGTTGAAAACCCTTCATAAAGCTAAAGATGAGGCTGAAAAACTTTATGAAGAAGCAAAAAGCGTAAGTAAATCATGATATGATTTCAAGTTGATGAGAAAATACAGATTGGTCATTTGGGTGAAGAACTCAACAATCTAAAAAAGTCACTTGCATGGTCCTTCGTACACGTAAAAGAATCTGCTTTACAAGAAGCTCAAGCCAAGGTTTCAAGATGAAATAATTGATTTGTATACTCATATATTTGGTAGCTTGATCAAGTGCTCGTAACTCAACAAGCAGCCAAAGAAAAGCTTCTGCGTCGACAAGAAATTGCCCAAGCAAGGAAAGCTGCTCAAGCTGAAAGGAATAATGCTCTTGGAGCGTTGGATGAGCAAAAAGAAGCGATTCAAAGACAATTGCAACAATTGCAATATCAAATTCGGGAATTACGTCAACCTGTGCAACGCAAAGTAGCAGAAAAAAACCTATTACAACATCAGATTCGTCAAGCCAAAGCTCGAATCAAACGTATTGATGATGAAAGAGAAAGTAAACAAGCTGCTTATCAACAACATCTCCGATCGATGGAGAAACAACAAGCTCGGCAAGCTCAAGCAATTGAAGAAGCTCAAGAAAAGCTACGTCGTGTTCAAAGCCGAAAAAGAGATCTTGAGGTATTTGCCATATACTTCAATCTGTAATTCTCTACTCAGGCCATTCGCACGAATGATCTACTTGGTGAAATTGACGAAGCTGAACAACAGTATGAAAACTGCAAACAACAAAGGAGGGATCTTGGCCAAGAAATTGATCGATTATCAACTCGAGCTCGTACTTTAGAATCTCAAAGCCAAGACAAGTACATGATCAACCCTATCATTATATTAACTATATGGATTAGACTCGTTGCTTTTGGTAACAAAATTCCTCAACTTCAGCAAATGATTCAAAACAATATGCACAAGTTTTCAGCCCCTCCTATCGGTCCTCTTGGCATGTACATTAACTTACTCCCTGAGTTTCAACACACGGTTCTTATTATACTTTTGATATGATGATTGATATAGTGAATTAGGCTGTAGCTGTCGAAGTTGTGCTCAAGAACGTATTACAGAGTTATCTTGTGGCTAATGGTCGAGATAAAGCTCTTTTGGACAATTTTAAACGACAATTGCAAATTCCAGGCAATCAAGCATCTATTATCATTGCAAAAAGATCTGATTATAAGTACGACGGACTACGTCTTCCTGAAGGCTCTGCCCGACACCACGCAGTTATTTCATTGCTTGATATTGAGGATCCCAATGTTTTTAACGCTTTGATTGATATGGCATCAATTGAAAGTAAACTGATTTATGACACACGAGAAGAAGCGGAACGAGCTACAATCCATGGACCACCAGGCCAACAACAATTTGCAAGAGGGGTATCAGAAGTTTATGTGCCAAATGGGGACAAAATGCTTGTTCGATCGGGAAATATGGCTTACATTGCGAATAAAGGGCCAAAACATGCTCGAATTTTATCCCACGATCGTACTGCAGAACTATCTGATATACGACGACGGCTTGAGTACCAAAAAGATCAAATGAATGTCCTTTCCAGAGATGAACGTAAGGTTTGAGTTTGAAATTTTTGTATTCATGAGTATTTTAGAAAACTTACGTACGAGAAGAGAAGATCTTCGCAAACAGCAACAGCAACATGCAAATAACTTGGATGCTGTGGATCGAGAGCTCAATCGAGTTGAAAATGAATTGAGTAATTTGCAACGGCAAACGCTAGATGCCAATGAAGTATTTTGTCAGAATCGACATATAAACTAAAATTTGTTGATTAGAGTAATCTTGGAGATACATCCATGCTGGATGATGAACAACGAGAGCTTGAAATGGAGGTTCGAAGTGTAGAAAATACTCTTGAAGAACTTGAACGAGAACTTTCAACTTCAAATCCTGCGTTGGATGAAAAAGAAGCACAATTGGCACAAGTCCAACAAGAAATGGAGGCAATAAAGCCTGAATTAGAAGAAGCTCAAGCTGAAGTGACTGCTGCAATGAGTCAATTATCAAGTGCAACTACTAAAGTCGTACGCTCTCAAAATGATTATGATGAAATAACTAAAAGCGTGGCTAAACGTACTGAAGCAGTAGAAGAACATCGAGAAATTGTTGAGAATACAGCAAAAAAAGCTAAAGCCTTTTGTCCTCGGGTTGACAATTGTGATAAACCTCCGGAATTTTACAGTCGACAGATTAAAGACCTTCAGGTTAGCTTATCCATCATTTATAAGTGATAAATTGTCAAATTTTAGGTGAGAATGGAACGTGAAAAGCGTCGTTTTGACAATATGGATTTGGATGAACTCTTGCTTGATAAAGAAGACAAAGCCATGAAGTATTACAAGAAAAATGTCGAGTTCATCCGGGTAAGAACTAGGTTTATAAATTTGTTTATTCATGTCAACTGTAGTTTAGTGAAAATGTTAATACTGTGGCTACAATGCTTGCTACTCGTAAACGCAAATGGGAAAATCTGCGTATTGAAATTGCTAATCGGACATCGATTGGATTTAACAAATTTATGCAAGCCAAAAACTTTGCTGGTAAACTCAAATTTCTCCATGATGAGCAAATGTAAGTTTTTTGAGTACTATAAAGTTAAAGTATTATATGTGTAGCCTTGATATCAATGTGATGGCCAACGAAGCTGGTAAAACCAAACAATCGATGGTTAGTGATATGAAACAATTATCTGGTGGTGAACGTAGTTATACTCAAGTGGCTTTACTTATGGCATTGGGTATGTTTACATATAAATTAAATGCCTAAGTATTGATGTAGGTGATTGTATTGAATCCCCATTTCGTGTTATGGACGAATTTGATGTTTTTATGGACAGTATCAATCGTACGCATACGCTTCAACTACTAGTTGAAACATCCAAACAAGCGTCCCGCAAACAGTTCATCTTTGTTACTCCAAATGATTTAAGGTATTGTCTATATAAGTTTAAAAATTCTCAAGTACTTTTAGCTCAATCAAAGAAGATGCGATGGTCAAAATACAAAAATTAAATCCACCACGAGATGGATTAAGTATGACACGCAATTAGAAAGCTCGTACACTATCAACTACTTATGGTACAACAATTTCTACACTAAGATAGGGTTAATTCATTAAAACTGCCTACTCATTCTCCCCAAAAAGAAATGCGTTTTCAGCTCTATTTCTATCTACGTTATTCAAGAACTCTAATACAACGAAAGTGATGTCAACTCCAGTGATCCCAATATCTCCTACAATACATGATGCTCGACTTTTATCGGCTAAACTTACAAAATTGGAATATACTCGAATGAAGGTGTTTAACTACCTTCGTCCAATTATTGGGTTTGCTGTTTGTGTCCTTATTGTGGCAGATTCAATCTTAAACAATTGGAGTCTTAACAATTACACTGGAGATGCTTATCATTTTCGTACTCCTGTAGTGAATGTGGCTTCAGCAATGGATGTCCGTAACCAGTACCTTTTTCCTATTACAACCGAAGGAATATCTCCCGTTGGTCTTTGGATGTCTGCATTTAATGTCTTTCAACTTGCCAATATTGATCCTGATATGTACTTATTGACTGCTGGGTCGTACGTTGTTAACGAGGCAATGCTTGTTAAAGATATTTGTCCTGGCCTTGTCGGGTCTTATGTTATTCCCAATAATACTGTGTCAATTAAACTTGCACAAGCACGGGATTACATGACTTATATCCAAGGCAATCTCTTTTCCCAGTACGACATTACTCAATTACCATCAAATGTGTCTGCTGCCTATCTCACTGGTCTTGGATTTAGCCCGAGCCGATTAACATCAGACTTACGCTTGACAACATCAATGACAATTGACATGACTGCTAGGCATGGCACAGCCAATTTATCCATGTATCGTATCTACAGTAAAAGCTTTTGCACGGGCTGTACTCCAATAGCTGAGCTTGGATTGGTGCCATGTACGCTCAATTATTCTTTCAACAAGTCGTCAAGTATATTGACAATATCATCGAGCGATGGAATACTAGGTTCTATGCATGAAGTTGGGGTTATTATCCAAAAAAATGGCTTTGTTATCACTGCGGTTGTGCTAAAAGTGCTAAGTTTAGTGTGGGTCATTGTAAGTTTTGGAGCAAGTCGTAAAACAACTCGATGGATTGAAGTTGAAACTTGGTTTACTTTACCTTGGTATTCTAAACTTTGGTACACAGTGGCCCCTCCAATTTTTCGCTATTCATCTGATGCTCTAAGTCTTTCATCCTTTTATTACAATTGCGATGTGTTTGTCGTTGGATATTCAGCTGCAGTACTTATGGACATGAATGCATCACTTGTGTATGCTCGTGAGGTCAACATTTACAACGATCTCAGCCCCAATTCACTTTTATCATTGCAATTATATGCTATGGGACTTCGTTTTCTATGGGTCAATTGCTTGCTATTGAAAGCTTTTAAAGTTATTTTTCATTTCTTTAGTAGTGCTGCAGCTACTGGGGAAAATCGCCTTGTTCGATTTTGCAATTTGAGTTCGGTGATCTTTGTTTACATCAGTGGGATTGCTTTGCTTAATGTCAATGCTCTTATTGAAGCAAATAATGCGTCAAGAATTGATATTCCAATGCATGGTCAGCGTCTGGATGGAGTTCATCTCGATGTATTTTCATCGTGGTTCTTTCGGGCTCTTCCAGCTGTATTTGCAATTGGAATTATCAACCTTTTTGTAGTCTTGGTGTTTAATCATCTTGCCTTTTATAATTGGTGGGGCAAATTGGAAAGAAACACACTTGCTCGCCAGTTCATATACAATTCAACAGCTATTCTTGTTGAAATGTTTGACCCTCAAGACTTTTCCGACGCCGAAGTGACTGCAATTGCTCCATTGACAATTCCTGCTAGATCATTGTGTACTTTGCAATGGTTGTTAACTTGTCATCTTCGTCGATTTGGATTAACTGAAGCTCCCAATGTTGTCAAAGCAATTGTGAGTCAAACTGTGGCACGTAAAGTAACAACTGAGTCCAACCATGATCTTTTCATGATTGTTCAAGACTCCGATGGAAATGTTCGACTCTACGATGCTCATAAATTAGAAGTTCAAAGCCTTGGTATGGAAGTGAAAATTCTCAACAATACCAATTACCTCATCGGGTAAATCTTGTAAATTATCTCTCCGACAACTAGACCTTTAAGACTAACTTTCTACTTGTAAATAAATAGAGAAGCTCAATACTATATACTACATAGTATTTGATTACTTTTGACTCAAAATTTGCTTTTACTTATGAGCCCGTTAATGTGTTGATGCTGGAACTTGTACTTTGTTGTGGTTGACACTTGTGGGATAGTGTTATTGAACTATAGTAGCCCACGGCTTGTGCTAGTAAGGCAGGTTCTGAAGTTGGAATTGATTAATATTTTTGGCATCAAATACTATTTTGCATGGTAATTTGATGGTAATTTCGTGTTTCTTTCAATAGAGCTAATGCTTGAGCTGCTGTGGGTCGTGCTGTTGGGTCACTGGATAAGCACTTGAGACCAATATTTCGAAATGGGGAATTTTCATCAAAAAGAAGCACATTGGAAAGCATTTCATGGCTAAAGAATCGTGGGCTTTCTAATTCAGCAAGAAGTCTTCCAAAGTTCATCATATCATCTTCTATACGTAGTGGTTGTTGCTGTCGATTTGATTGATAAAAACCAAAGTTTGAAAGCCGGGCTCTTTTATCGACAAAGATATTGCTTATTGTTAAATCCCCATGAACAATTCCATTACCATGTAAATATACAAGTGCTTCCAATATATCGAGTGCAATATCAACTTTATCTTTCCAAGTCAATGGAGTGACTGCAACATAACGACTCAATGTACCATTTTCACAATACAAAAAAACAGCATTGAAATCAGTATGTGAAAGCCAGAAAACACCGAGTAATGGTACAAGAGCTGGGTGGTTTAATTCCAATTGCATTTGAATATCATTGCTAAAGTCCCGATTTTGATCTTTTGGTTCAAGAATTCGCTGTTTAACCACAACATCTATTGTGTTATTGTACTTGGCTCGATAGATGTTTTTCGCCCATGAATTACTTGTTGTTGGAAAATTTATCGGTGGAAATAGTCTTTCAAGATGTGATGGATCAAATTGGTTTCTGCCAAGAAATTTGTATTCTGTTGGAAATACATCCCAGCTACAGCTATGCTGAACAATAAAGTGACCACTATATGTGGCATTGATGCTAT
>JNBS01001154.1:0-11424 GCA_002081575.1 Thraustotheca clavata | reverse complement strand
TTAGGATCAAACCGACCCAAGCCTTCAGGCTCTGTAGACGAGACATTGCCAAAGATTAATGGCACGATGTAACAATAGTACACATTTCCTCAACATTTACTTTTATCTGCATCCAATTTTTACTTTCTATTGGCATCCGTCCAAATCTCCAAACAATTCTTTCTTGACAATTTCTTTTCGTGCTTCATGCTCCATGTGCTTAATACGAAAGTAGATTTGGTATCGAATATTGGGAGAAAAATTAGGACCACCACGATGAGCTGTTTTTGGGTGAGCCAAGACTAAATCACCCTTGGAACAAAGCAAAGGAATAGGAGTCCCCAAATCTGGTAGATTACCATCACCCCACACAGTATCAACAGATATACATGTTGTAGTACAACCAGCTAGAATCCCTCCTTCTTGGAGCATACCATGTAAAGTTTGATGAGATTTTGGAAATACAATCAAGTTTCCACTTTGGGGTTGCTGAACATCGGATAAAGCAATACCAACAAGCAGCGAAAATGGATTCCATTTACCTACGGATATAATGAATATATATTGAGAGATATATGATGTACCTTGACGCATTCCATCAGTGTGCCATTCATTTCCTTTAGGCTGATAGTCTGGACCAATTTCAGGAAAACGAAGTGCGATTTGAGCTCCTTGGGGAGGAACTACAGCCCCCACTAAACTTTCAACGTAAGAATGGACAGGGCTAGCAAAGTATAAATCTCGAATAGCTGCACTGTTGGAGGTATTTCCAGCAAGTTTAGCAGAACCTTCAACACCACCTTCAATCATCATACCAGGCTTACCAAGCTCATGGTTGATTTGGCGTAAAGCATTGTTGACAAGGGGTAATGGTACAGCTCCAGGTATTACAAGATAACCCTCCCGCATAAACGTGTCAATTTGTATTTTTGAAAGGCGTGGTAAAGATGAAGTTAAAGAAGATTGATCTAAGCAAAGTTTGGCTTTACGAGCATGTTCAGTAACTTGAAAAAGATGGTTTTTTGACGCATTGCCAACAAATGCTAAGCCATGACCGAGTAAAATTCCTATAGCTGCTTGGGTAACACCCAAATACCATCCTTCTTCATTATCTGCATTGGATTTCTTTTGGTTTGCAGCTAGTTGGAATACATAATACGAATTTTCAACTGGAATTGGGACAAAAGATGAAAATTTTCCACCACCAGCAGCCCAATTAGTTTCGCCAGTTTGAGCGACCTTGAGCTTTTCATAAGGAGCATCCAAACGACAAAAAGTTAGTTGTCCTTTGTCTTTTTCTACAAGAAAATTCAAGCTTAAACCAGAGCGTACATGACAAAGTTCCAATACTGCTCCATTCGTCCATGACATTGTTGCCTTTCTAAATTCTACTTTCTGATTGGCTAGAAAATTATACACTCCCTTTTTGCAACTATTTAGAGCTATTAGACAAGGAATATTCAATCAAGAGCTCCATCCTGAGATCTGATTGGCTATTTATCAATGTTTCCCTCATTGCAATATTTTAAATCACTTAAAAATCGAGATGAAATGAGATGTATTGAAATAAGTATGTAGAGAAGGAGGGAAATTCCCTGTAAACTCGGGTTGGAACAGACGAATTTGCATACAACGACACTAGACAATGATCAATGTCCGCGAGTTCCAAGCACTACAAACTCAATTACTTAAAGAAGGAAATGAACGTTTTGAGCTTCAAGAAGCTAATCAAAGGCTAACATCTCAGGTGGAGTTGCTTAAACGAGAAGTGGCGAAAAAAGAGTATGAATTAACATGTGCAGTGGTTGCCCAAAATTTAAATACACCTGAACGCATTCAAGAACTCGTAGAGACGAATTTAGCATTGCAAGAACAAGTTACTGCATTGAAAAATGCACTAAACCATGCACAATTACCATCACCATCGGTAAAAAACATTAAAGAATATCTTCAAATTACAACTATACACTAGTCATCACAAAGTTCTGAAGCTCAAAATGGACAAGATATTCAAGTAAATTGACCATATTAAAAGCAATATATTGATTTATATGACTAGTCATTGCTGTGTAAATTGGATGCAAAGGAAGAAGAACTTTCGGCTATGAGAACTGAGTGTCGAATGTGGGAAGAACAAGTTATTCGATTGAAATTTGAGTTGCAGTCTGAACGCTTTAATTTACAAGAAATGGCAAAAGAACAACGCCTTCGAGCAGCACAAAAGCCACCGATGGATATGCAAGCTAAACCTACAGCTTTTGCATCAAGAACGTATACCCAAGAATTACAAGAATACAAAGTACATTTGTGATGTAAATAATTTGAGCTAAATTGTATTAGAACCTTGCTATGGAACGTGCCCAATACTGGAAGTTGGCAGAGCTTTCTCTTGATAAAGTTAATGCTGATTTAATTGCTGTTCGTAAAGAAAATCGACAACTTCGTGACCGATTACAGCGCCTCGAAGTATTCATTTTGTTCGTGTTTATACTCACGATTTCTGTAGGAAACAAATCCTGATCCGAAATGTGATGAAAGTAATGAAAACAATGTATCATCATCACACAATCATAACCACAAGCGTGAAATCGAAGAAGCATGGAGACAAACAGAAAAAGCGCAAAATACATTAACTTCAGTCATGAAAGAAATGGATCGTCTTCAGAAAGAATTAGATGAGGTACCAATTCAACGCAAGGTAAACTTGCAATATAATATTCATTGCCAATACTTAATAACAGATTGAGTCACGTCGTGTCCAAGGAATTATCCATGATCTAAAAAATGAATTGAAAGCACAATCGTAATTACTACTATGTCATTGTCAAAAAAAGTAAATTATATGATTAGAACTCGAGTGGAACAATTGCAAAGTGCCGTTGCTCTCTATAGCCCACGAAACACCAGAGGCATTGATCTCAGTCGAAAGAAAAATGCATATTCGGTGCATTAAAAATTAATCAATTTCAAGGATAGCAGTTGGATCAGTTGCATATTGGCCCTTGTATTTTTCAAATACTGTTTGGAGGGCATCAACGTACTGATCATGGTACTTCTTGACATCATCTACCGTTGGATGATCGATTTTGGGCAATTGGATTGGTTTGCCCACAACTGTGGTAATATGAATATTTGAAAATGGCATAAATGCACAATACCACAAACCATGGAATATAACACCTGGGATTTTAAAGCGATTGAGCCACACACGTTGTTTCAGGAAATAAGGAAAGGATCGAAAAGTTTCTTCTTCACCAAAGCTATAGACTGGATGAACCTGTAATTCTCATAAGGTCACATTCTTATTGTAGAAACTATATACCTTGTAGCCATATTTCAAAGCCAACTTGATAAATCCTTTACGATTTTTAATGTATACACGGTGGTGTTTATACGTGTAAATAGTTGCTTCTTCAAATCCACCAGGCAAAAGAGCAATGTTTTCTCCATTTTTGGCTAAATTTTCAAAGTTGGTACGACCAGCACCACCTCCACCAAACCATGCTAATAAATTGGACATAAATGGCACTAGAAATAGCAAATCCGTCACAAGCCATGAAAAATTAGATTTTTGAAAAGCTTCATTTGCACCACCATTGACCAACCTAAAACATATCAATCAGTCTTCAATTATAGTGCAGTGTATTTCTTACCATCCACATCCAAGAATTCCATGAGGATGGAAAGCCATTAAAGTATTGGAACGAGCTTTTGGAGGTTGTGTGTCATCAAAAACAAGTTTTTCTTTAGTGAAATAAGGATATTTCTTGTATGCATCGACAACCCAAGTTGACAAACTTGACCATGGACCAAGAGGATGAATAGCTCGATATGAAAAATAGAGTGCATAAAATGTTATTATATAAACTCGATATGTGGATGAAAAAATGATAATAGGCACGGAAATGACAGCCAAAGCCATCGAAACCATCCAAATAGCATAAAATGCATAAAGTAAACCAAAACTCACAAGCTTGTCTCGGATCGGTGGCATCTTGAAAAATGAACAAAACATGATCACGAAACACACTGTTAGAAAGGACTCCTTCGAACTTCGAGGCATGTCCCGAGTTCATATCCATGGCAATTAACTTCCTCTAATTTGAATTTGCTCTGAAATTTGCACGATTTCACTAACAAAACTACAAGAAGATGTAGAGTAGTATCTATTTTTATTGTTTTTAAAGCTCGAGGTATTTAGAACATGGTTAAAATTTAGTTTAAAAATTCGAGTGGATTACCTAGACCTGAGCTAAACCCGGTTGAAATTGGTTGAAGATCAACTAGTTGACACCAAGCAGAAAAGCTTGGAGTATGAGTGCAATTGAAAGCGTTGGTGGCAGTGTTTCCATCAACATGACGTACACAGGGAAGGACACTGAGGGATGTGGACAGAGATAGGCAATGATTGTGGTATGTTTGTGCAATGGACTATGCAAACATGAAAGCATTACAAGTTGCGCTTTGCTTGCACACGCGCGTCAATAGCATCGTTCATAGAGATCTTGATGTTTCTTAAGTGTTGGGTAATGGGTTTTTGTAAGATGTTGCAACGATTACTGTGGTTCGGACAACACATACCACGTAACGTGATTGAAAAAAGCTACTTTATAGTGGTGCTGCTCAGAGTTACTACTGATGTAGATTTCAATTGAAACAGAATTCAAAATGTATTGAAAAAATTACAAGAAATGAAGTGTGGCCTTAGGATCTTTGGCATATTGAGCTTTGTGTTTGTCAAAAAGAGCTTCGAGTTGCTTCATGTATTCGTCATGATGTTTTTCAACTTGCTCCCAGGTTGGATGTTCAATCAAAGGTAGCTCAAGAGGCTTGCCAACAACAGTGACAAGTGGATTATTATCGTAAGGAAGGACTGAACACCACCATTTGCCGTAAAAAACTACCCCAGGAATCTTCCATGAGTTTAGCCACAAGCGAAATCTCAAAAAGGAATTGATTGTTGTATAAGCTAATTCTTCACCAAACGTATATACAGGGTACACCTAATGAAAATAAGTACAGAAATTCAAGTAGATACTGACCTTGTAGCCGTATTTAAGTGCCAATTTAATAAAACCTTTGCGCTTCTTTAGGTATACTTGATGTTGACCATGTTTAAAGTGCGTAGCTTCTTCGTACCCACCAGGAATAAGTGCAATGTTGTGTTTTTTACTGCACAACTTTTCAAAATTTTCTTTACCAGCGGGCCCACATCCTGCCCAGGAAATCATATCACCCATCACAGGCAAATTAAATAGCACGTCGGACACAAGCCATTCGACTTTAGAGTTTGCAAACGACTCGGATCCGATACCATTAGAAGTCCTAATGATTATTAGTCAATAAATTATAGTGAATGAAAAAATTACCAGCCACAAGATAAAACACCATGAGGATGATAAGCTAGCAAAGCTTTAGAGTCTGGGGCTGGAGGAGCAGCATCATCTTCGAAAACAACTTTTTGTACAGGAAAATATTGATACTTTTTAAACATTCTGTAGCCAAATTGCTGAGCTGCTGGCCATTTTTTCAATGGAGAAATAAAATAGCGATAGCTGTAGTAAATGGCAAAGAAGGGCAAGAGATAATAACGCAAATCAGTCAAAACAATGGCAACGAGTGACAGATAGAAACAAATAAGCGAGCCCACCCATACAGAGTAAAACACTGCATACATAAAATATTGCAGCATTGTGGACGAAGAGAAATCCAAAATAATGCAGATTACGAACTCAGAGACGCGTGTTGCCGTCAACAATAAAACACCAATTGTGGTGGGACACATGTGAACCATGTCTGGACCACCATTTGGAAAAGTGCATGATTATGTCCATATCGATATAGAATACTGACAATTTAAATAATTTATGATAACAAAGGCTTTTAAATTGATTGAGCTTCGAATATTGTATATTCATTGACTCTATGACGGTGTTTCATTGAGATAACGGTTTGGACGTGATATGAGTAATTATCCCATGGGTTACTTATTTGTTATACAATCAAACGTTATCAATGAATCGCTTTGTTTAAATCAGACAGGCTTAAGTAGAATGCTGGTTTTGAGCCAAAACAACAACGGTGGACGTGGATGAAAAAACATTAACGTTAACCCTGTTGGACCAGAGAAAATTCTATACTTTAGCTTGGAATAATCTTGTATTGTTTGTGATTATGTTCAACTTACACAAACAACTTTGATATCTGTATGATACTTTTAAACAATATATCATCGAGTTTTACATTGCAGGTAGTGTGACAGATAGCGTTCAATTAAGATTTTGTTAAATTATTTGTGTAATGCTAAAGGATTAATGCATTCATCAATACTGCTAGATCTGTATTCGAGAAAGTTAACTCGAATATTTTTAGCTAACGTTAGTAAATTTACTATTGTCTGTGTTTAGAGTTGGCCATAGTCCAACAGCAAGTTTTGTGCCAGCCCATGACTTTCATTGTCCTTCAGGAACGAAGAATTATATCCAAACTTGTTTCCGACCTCGACATCGTTTAAAAATTCTTATCGTTACCCTCTCTAAAAGAGCATTAATTGCAACACAATATACTGCAATTAAGTCGAGACAATAGGACCACCAGAATCGCACAAAAAGGTTTGGCAGGTATCCAAAATCTCTGAACCTAGCGGTAAAGTTGACTTGGTTTTTAGAATTGGCATTTTGGTAATAACGCTGTTTATTACCTCGATCAACCATCTCAACTTAAGGGTTAGTTATTTTATTTATGAATAAGTGCAATTTGGACCCACACAAACAACCAAGAGTTTAAATTGTCAAACATTGGCTTGCAAAGGTACATAGCCTGTGTCGAAAACTATAACGTGTGAGAATTTTCAGCTTTGAATTTCTATATACTTCCAACCAATTTTCTCGGTAAGACTCAATACGGGTCACGAATTAGGTCTGATCAGAGATTAGGTCACGTGACCAAAGTGCGACCTAAATTGCTCACTATGGGCAGCCATGTGCCTCCATGTCAGCACAAATCGTGTTAACACTGCACATAGGATTCCTGTGAAACAATGATATTTGAATGCTTTCTATTCATAAGGATGTTAATATGCAAGCATTTAATATCTTGGATTTTAGTGTTTTTATATAAATTTACGTCTTCAATTGCTTTCATCCTACGATTACGAAAATACAAAGAGTTTAACAAAATATCAATAGCAGGACAAACAGATATAAGTACAATTTCACATGATGACATGTATTAAAGATTGCATGCAAGAAAAGTCAATTGGTTCTGGTAAATCAAGATTTTCTATTCTATTTGGCATAGCTTGTCGACCTAGTGGAACATCTTCTCGTTTGCTTGAAAACCATATTCGTGACCACCGGTGAATATCTTGATTCCATCTTTAATGTCTTTGCAGTAAGAGTAGTTGCGGAAATATGCTGGTTTTAGTGTCAAAGCCTTTATGAATGGGCAAGCCCAGAAGCTTGCTTGATGGAATTTGAGCTTCCTGTTTCAGTCGAAAGATAGTTGACTGGTCATTTTGGGAATTTATTACAAACTTACACCAATGCTGAGGTCCACAAGGTCTTGTTTCTTTGGTAAGCTATTGTTGATTCATACTATAACGAAATCAAAGTTGGTGCTTCTGTCTCTTTCAGTCTCAAGTCACATCCACTTAAAGGTGCATCTTGCACTGAATCGATCACAATTTGGTTTTGAAGATGGTCAGTTCACTATGCCATTGATTTCACCCGAAAACGCAGTTCTACACAGAGCTAATTATCGTAAACATCTAGTGTGTTGCATACTGCGATTACCTCGGCAAAATAACTATACCCTGCTTTAATACCATTTCCGTTGACACCCCATTATGGATATCCAAAAATACTGGAATATTTTGAAAGATGCCATTAAAAAAATCGAGTATCTGAGAATACAACTCAATGTCGACAAAAGAGTCTGCTCCTTATGTAGTTGACATGGAAGTCCAAGAACGTGGGATGCTAGTGTCAAAATGGGTAACTCGAAAAGTTGTCCTTAACAGCCAAACTCTTGAAATTCACAGCGACAAGAAGCTCAAACATAAGTTCAACGCTATCTCGTGCTCTACTCAAAATATTAAATCAATTGATAACAAACACAATTTTACATTTCTATTGCTCGAGCATGGAAATGTCAAACTTACTCTCAATTCTCCAACAGCATCAGCAAGAGATGAATTTGTTGGAAAGTTAAAAATATTGCTCCTCAAGTCAGAACAAAAAGACACATGGGAAACATTTTTGTCTGTAGCTACTTCTATCAATGAAAAGAAGGCAGGAACTAAATTGAAAATGACATCGTCAAAACTGACAGTGGAGCAAGTCCAGAAACATTTGAAAGATATGAAGAATGAGTATGATATTGTTGCTGTGATGCCAAATGTCCAATGCTTATATGAGAATTTCTTGATATTGGAGAAGGATTATATAAATGGCGTCGAAGGAAATTTTGCGCACATCGTGCATCTTTTGCATCCAATGATTTACATGAAAGGACATAAAGAGCGCCCTCCCCTTTCTGAAATTATAACACGATGTCCACGTATAGATTGTCGTACTGAATTACCTCTCGACGAAGTGTATTCAATGCACATTCTTGGTCAGTCAATGCAATGCCCAAACTGCAGTGGCACTATTCTTTATGAAACTTATATGCTGGCCCAGTTTATTCAAAAGTATCCATCGTTCAAAGTCGAATGCACACTGCGCAGAAAACCAGTAGAACTTGTGGTTATAATGCCTGCAGTGCCACCCGATGGAAAATGGAGTACATTTTTGACACTGTTAAAAGAAAATATTAAAGCTGAAGCTCCAAAAGGAAGTAAAACGGGGATCGAAGAGGTGCGACTCACTATTCAGGCTGCAATAAAGCCATATCGTTTCGGAGCTCCAGGTGATTGTTACATGGATCTTGTCCAAGGCATGTTTCGACAACTTGACTTTATCAACAAGATGTGTCCTCACTTTGAATATTGGATGCATCCCGCCGTGATTGAAGCCTCTATCCACCGATATGAAAAATTCATGCACCTTATGACAAAGAAAGCTCGGCGTGTTATTTTGGTTCCTACATCCGATATTGATCTGGTCTGGCATACCCACCAAACACATCACACAGATTATGTCAACTTTTGTCGGTCGGTCATGCCAAATAAACATGTTATCGATCACGATGATACGATCGAAGGTGGTGATCTATCTAAGGGCTATGCTGACACTTTTTTATTGTGGTCGAAAAAGTTTGGTGAGGCATATTCATCTTTTCCACCAAGCTTTGAAGGGTGGGTAAAGGGCAAACCTAATAATGTCTTGGCACGAATGTACCAACGCAAAATATGGGCTAAATATGCAACCTTACCAAGCAAAAAGTACTGCGGTGTCAATGAGATCTACGCATTGGATGCTTTTCCATACGCTCAAGGTATCACCAACGCCAATGCAAACAAACCCAATGATACTGAAGATAAAATGCTTGTGTATGTGACTGTGATTGGGACCCCAGTAATGGACGGAAGAGTTCGACTGCCGTACTCCAAAAACACAATTATGATGCATGAAGGTGGATTGCCATACTATTACAAGCCTGAGATCCACGCAAGTGGATGTGGTGGGTTTGGTTACTATGGTGACGGTGGAGGTTGTGGCGTGACTGGTACCGATATTGGTGGTGGCTGCGGTACATTTACTGGTGATTCTGGCGGTGGTTGTGGTACATTTGCAGGCGACTCTGGTGGCTGTGCTACTGGCTGCTGCGCAACTGGAGGCGGCTGTGGTGTAAGTGGTTGTGCTTCTGGTGGTTGCGGTACCAGTGGTTGTGGTACCAGTGGTTGCGGCGGTACCAGTGGCTGTGGAGGTGATGGGGGTTGCGGTGGTGGCGGAGGCTGTGGAGGTGGAGGTGACTAATGAGGCACTCAAATCAAACTACTTTTATATCACTTTACTGTGCAAGGGTAATTTAGATCCCCAATACAGTGCTGTTAATTACGTCAACAAAGATTGCTATAAATTGCACATTGCTAGTTAAAATAGTACTAGCATCCATCATACACATATCAGAATACCTTTATCACAAAAGTTTCTAAACGACAACACAGCACAACCTCCAGGGAATTGTATTGTTCGATGCTACCAATATACGTACATGAGCCGAATGACCAAATCTTGACTTGCTCAGTAACAACATAAAATGCCAGTTTGACACAGAATACTAACAGGCCCAAAAAATACAATTAACAACTTTTACACATAGCATTATAAATGACATTACTCTCAATTCGTTCCAATGAAAGATTCTCGTCGTGTTTCCCAACAAGGCTACTAGACGAAACAAAAGTAGATACACGGCGAAAATCTTGAGTATGCACAACATAGACTGCTTGATGACAATGTTGTTGCCTTATCGTTGGTGGCTTTCCATGCAGTCCATTTTGGATTTTCAAGGCGACACTTCCTTCGTTGAGTCTTGTACAAGACATTCAAAATGCACAAAAAGTGTGCTCCTTGACAACTTCATTTGATTCGATTGTCGATGTGGTCAATGCCCGGACGGTGAAAAAAAGAATTTTTCAAACGAAAGACCAAACTCGGACCTTTGTCGAGCATACGATCAGGGGGCAATTGAATGGACAAGTATATAATGCAACAAGCATCGGTGAAGATCAAGAGACTGCAACCGATGCTTCTACTTGTCCATTCAATAGACCCCTTATTGCACACTTAACATAGGTCCGAATTTGCGTCATCTTCAATTTGAAAAATGCTTTTTTCAGCGTCATTTGTATTCACAATCGAATCAAAGGAAGTTGTCAAGGAGCACACTTTCTGTGTACTCTGAATGTTCTTCTGATGTACAACAAGCTTAACCCCATTGTCGTCAAGCAGTAAACAAGTTTAAAATATTTCATGCTTTCAAGACTGAAGCATTCCAGCGATAATGACAAAGTTAATTGATTTTTACTTTGGAGTGGGATTAGTTAGTAGCCACTTTAGTTATTGATACCTCTCACTTTCATTTTGAATCTTGAAATTGAAGCGATGGACAATTCGGTCTTTGTACTCAAAGGTTGGCGCTTTGAAGCGGTTAAAAGCAGTGCGTTAAGTTCATTTGGAAGAGCTGATATGAGCGAACGCTTCCTCTTACCTCATGTGCCTCTACCTGAAATGCTCTTTGCTGAAAATGCCCTCATCGTTACTCATGAAGCAACGGGATGGAGTGTTACGTTCCGTGCAGAGGATGCATTGGAAACTTGGGCTAAAACACAGCGTCAAGAGCACCATGTCGAAGCTATTGAATATGATGTTGCGTACACGTGTCATTACAGAGGCTCGTTATGTGAGGTTGCTTCAATTTATGGAATTATTTTGATGTAGTATTAATGATTAGGGCACTAAAGTAACAAGCACCAAAGAAGAAATTCCATTAGATCGG
>JNBS01001152.1:0-10643 GCA_002081575.1 Thraustotheca clavata | reverse complement strand
CATGTTATATTTTAAAAATCTCACGCTTAAATGTTTAAAGCTCATTGTATATCCATTACACCATCTACGTATGAATTGTCATAAATCCAAGCAATGTTATCTTTTCAAGAAGCATATCATGTTACTATTGTTTAGCTATCGCTAAAGTCTCTAGAATAATGGAGATACCGGATACCAAGATCGCAATTAGATGGACGGGATCGGATTGCCGCCAACACACGTGCGTCCTCCGAGCATCGCTGTGAGCTTCGAGGAGCCCAAGGCACCAGAGTCTACTAAACGTAACCAGTCCAAATACGACTTTGTCAAGGTCCGCGTGTGGGTCGAAGACCATTTTTACGTCTTATCGAGGTACCTTGTGTGTCGAGCCCTTGTCTCCACCAAGATCAATTCACGAGATGCCGTCACGATTTCCCTCGAGCTTAAAAAGGTATGCGTCTTAATAGGCTGTACAATGCACACTATCTCGTAGACGCTCGTAGATCTCGGGCTTGCCGATATCAAACAAGAACAATTTGAAAATTTCTTGTACAAAACCATGCTCGTATATGGCTATGGCCAAGCCCATGTTGAACGCTATCGCATGATGAGCACGTATATTTGCTTTATCACTGGTAAAAGATTCATCAGTCATGTAGATTTCATCGTACTCGTACACCTTTGCTCATTATATTAGCTGGAACATCTTGCATGGGCAAATCCACACTGGCAACTAAGGTTTTTTCATTGCTTTAATCATAGCTAATGCATTGGCTAGTTGGCAGATCGTATGAATCTTTCCAGTGTTCTACAAACTGATCTAATCTTTGAATTGATGTGCAATTTTTCAGGGTAATGCCCATCTCTACATACTTTAATCTTAACCTGGTATTAATCTGTAGGCGCTCCGAAACTTCGTTCTCAGACACTGTATTTGCATCTGAAAAAGAATTATTACAACAATATCAAGGAGATTGTGAGATTGTTCGCAAAGGAGTCGTGAGTGACATTGACAAATGTTTGAAAGAAGGCAAATCGCTTATCATCGAAGGACTACACGTCGATCCTCGTTTATATGAAAAAGAAGTGGCCAACACTTCATCAGGAGGCATTGTCGTGCCATTTCTACTGACATTGGACCCAGCAGATCATGAAGCATTTATTCAAGCCTCACCAGATCCACGCTACAAGCTAGAGAAAGCAGCAAACTGCTTTAAAAACCTTCAATGCGTCCAGCGTTCACTTGTCGAGAACAAGGGCTCATTTACTCAAGTGCATGTCAATATTCACTCGTTCCATAATACGCTGGACGAACTACATGATATTGTCCTACAAAGAATTGAAGAAGCATACCGCCATCATCCACCCCCGTCGTCTTAATCTGCAATGCATCTAACTGTATCAACAAGTGAAGATTTGGAGTTGATTCTTCATTCAATAGTTACTTCAAAACATATCAAATGGATTACTCGAAGCTTGTGCTGTCGCTGGCTTTGATGGCCTAAGAACTATGAGTACATGATACCAAGCAAAAAGAATTCCTACATTTGTTGGAAATACCCATTTTGAGGCTGCGAAGGAAACATTTGATTAGTGGAATATACTGGATTGTAGCTTGGTGCTTGGGGTTTATTGTAGTTTGTGCTGGGAGGTGATGGAGACGTTTTTGTCGACTTGATTCCAATGTCCAACGACGCAAACGGATCTAGCAATGCTGCAGGGTTGGCTTCTGCTTGTTTTGGTTGACTTCCATAAGCATTTGGTGGGCCAGGATGCAACGGTGGAGATACCATATCAAAAGGAGTTTGGGGGGCACTTTGCATGTGATTTTGATAAGAATTGCCTGAGGAATAACTCATTGTGCTCATACCAGAAGGATATGCTGTTGTTGCGGCAACTGGTGATGAATATTGTGTTGCTGGCTTTGAGGCTGGTGGAGGTTGACCCCACATATCCAATGCAGCTGCTGCCACTGGTTCACTCTTTGATGATACAAGAGAATCAAAGGCATTAAATGGGTCGCCTGACACGACTGTTTTTGATGGTTCTGTAAAAGGATTGACATCACAAGCTGCAAATGGATCAGTTTGTTTTTGTGGTGGTGTAAAGGGGTCATTAAAAGATGGGGCAGGGGATGAAAATGGATCATTGTACGATGATTTTGGTTGAGGCGATGTATATGCAGCAAATGGGTCATAGTTCTTTGGTTGTATTGGAGCCACTTGAGGTGATGTATATGATGAAAAGGGATCGCTGAACAAATCAACAGGCTTTTGTGGTGGTGAACCAAATGAACCAAATGGATTCGATGCTTGCTGTGATGGAGATGTAAATGCAGCAAAAGGATCCCGAGGAGCTGGTGGTGGTGATGGAAAACTAGCCACTGCAGGACTCACTAATTTCTTTAATGGAGTGGATGTAGGCTGCGATGGAGATACAAATGCAGCAAAAGGATCACGTGCAGCTATAGCTGGTGATGACACAACTGGGCTAGCTGCAGGTGTCTTTACTGGTGTGATAGGAATTGGTCCTACATGTAAGTCAGTTATCCTTTTGAAAATCTTGATACCTCCAAAAGGATCACTTGATTCAAAAATATCTACTTCAACCGATTTCACTGGCGATTTCACTTTATCAAATGATGGAAAAGCGTCTTTTGAATTGAATTGTGAAAAATCAGCTTGAAATGTTTCTGCCGTATTAAATTTACCAAAATCAGCAAAATCTGTCGATGGGGCAGATGATGCTGGGGTTTTATTGCTGCTATGTTTGCTATTAAAGCTGGAAAAGTCTCCAAAAGCAGCACTAGATTGTTGATTTGCACTTGGAGGAGGAAGTTGAAAAGGATTAAAATCTGTTGCCAAAGGAGCTGGTTTTTTCACCACAGGGGGTTTATTTTGTTTCGGTTCTTCATATACCCATCTATAATTTTCATCAATCATAGCATTCAAATATTTCTTTCATCCATACCTTCGATCAATATACGCATCACGAATAAAGTTTCGAATTCGATCTCTCGCATTTAAATTAGAACTTGGTTGTGAATTTACATCAAACCGAGCAAGCCAATATTTCTGTGCTGCCTACAACATCATAAATCTCTATCATATAAATTTCTATTATTTTTCTACATCATTGCCACCATGTTTCACAATATTGTTTACTTCTGTATCCGAAAACGACGACATTGAAATTGATTTAATTCGATGTGAAAATTCACGGCTACAAGCATCATTATTCATTTCTCAATCTCTTTTCAACTTACTGAATGCCACTGCATGTTGTGCACACAAACGTATTAAAATCAAGACAAACGTATTGAGGTCCCTACGCCACGTCACGTGTCAGATCGTCTTCAGAAGGCTCATAGGTACCATTTCGTTACAATCAAAGCAACGACGATTGCTTGGGGATGCCTTTTGGAAGTCCCGAAGCTGTTTAATATGACGCTCGTCCTCACTCTTGCCGTCGCGCATCTTCTTCTTCTTTGTCTATTCGCCAACTGATTCTTTAGTTTCAAATTTCAAGCGGCAGAGACAGGTCGAAATGCTATAAATAAGTTGCAACTACAGAGGCCGCTCATAGAGAGACAAGCAATACGAATGCTCTAGAGAACGATAGAGAACGAGCATTGCATGAACAGTAGATAGATACGATCTATGTAGAGAGAGAAAGTAGCGTTGGGAATAATGAGAATCGGTGATATATAAGCATGGAGAAAGTACATGAAAGGCATGATGATCAAATGAATGTATGAATGAAAGAAGAGAGATGGGAGAAGAGCGATGGAGGAATAAAGAGAGGAAGGATGAAAGAGAGGAAGGAATGGATGGAAGGTCGGGTAAGTGCGGATGGATGGATGTGTGCAATGTGAGATTGATTATTGGAGAGAGTGACATGAGGTGCTGCCAGATCGTCATGGGTCCTGCTGGGACTGGAAAGGTAAGGATGAATAAAGAGTGAAGATTCATGATGGAGAATAGTCGACATATTGTAAGAACATGCATGAGCATTGTGCAACGACGGGAAGAATGACGTATGTGGTTAACTTGGACCCAGCAGCAGATAATTTTGATTATCCTGTTGCGTTTGGTAAGATAGTAGGAAGAAAATGATCATGAATAGATTGTAGATATACGTGATTTGATTTCGCTTGAAGATGTTATGGAAGAATTGGGATATGGACCGAATGGTGGCCTTGTGTATTGCATGGAGTATGTTTTTGAAAGGAAATATGAGTATATATTCATATTACTCTAGATATTTGATTCAAAATTTGGACTGGTTGCAAGATTTGTTGGTTGAATATAGCGATGATGATTATTTTATCTTTGATTGTCCAGGTACATCAATTCGAGTCTTTCATTATCTTATCTTTTTTAGGACAAATTGAACTTTATTCGCATTTACCTGTTATGAAATCACTTTGCACAGCATTGAAAGATTGGGGATTTTCCATTTGTGGTGTTTACCTTGTATATATTCTCTTTTGAGTATTTTATGACTTATTCTTAATTAGATCGATTCATTGTTCATTTCCGATCCAAGTAAATTCATTTCTGGTGTTTTATGTTCCTTGTCGGCTATGATTCAACTTGAATTGCCTCATGTCAATGTACTAATCTATTTTATCTTTTACCATCTTATATTTCTTCTTTGTAGGTCTTGACAAAATGTGATTTAGCTGATGAAAATGAAATTGAAAAGTATTGCTTTCCTTATTGATTTCTTCTTATGAATTGGTAGGTATCTCGATCCATCGTCAGGATATCTCTTGGAGAGCTTAACACAAGCTACAAACGATAAATGGCAACCATTAAGTCGTGCTGTGTGCAATGTCGTACGTTAATCCGAGTCTTCATGGGCTAATTCGTTCTAGATCAATGACTACAGCATGGTGGCATTTGTGCCGATGAACATCACGGATGAAAACAGCATGGAAGTGGTCTTGCAACACATTGATCATGCTATCAACTATGGAGAAGACCTCGAACCCAAGGTACTCGTATTTCTTTTTTATACAATTAAATGTGCACAGGAACCTAAAGACGAAGATGGAGAGTAGATGAGACAGTAGGAGATAACAAATGAATTCATTTTCATTTTTACTATGGCAGAGGAAGAGTGGCGGCGTGAACGCGCACAGCTTCTGGAGCAAGTGGCTCTGCATAAAACAGAGGCACAAGTGCTGGCAAAGCGCTTTCGATTGCTTCAGCACACACTACAACAGCAGCAAACTGTCCTTGAACGCTACCAGCGAGAGCTCTTGAAGAGGTCCAACGACTCTGGACGGAAACGAAAGCTCCATACCAACACTTCTCCACGCAAAGATGCCAAGCCCCATCGAGCTAAAGAGAACACGCCTTCACACACACTAGCTCAAGCACCAGTTCCTTGTCCAGAACACGCTCCATCAAGTAAAGCTCCTACTCTTACAGCTGCTCCTACTCTTGTGGACACAAGTCCTGCTGCTGCTATAATCACTACTCCTCCAGCTAAAGCACCTATTCCTACAGCTAAAGCAACTATTCCTCCAGCTAAAGCAGCCATTGCTCCAGCTAAAACAACTATTCCTGCAGCCAAAACAACTATCCCTACAGCTAAAACCACTATTCCTGGGGCAAAAATCACTAGTCCTGCAGCTAAACCAACACTTGCTGCTGCTAATGCAATTATTCCTGCAGCAGAAGCAATTACTGCAGCTAAAGCTGGTCTTGTGCCTGCTGATAGATTTTGTAGTGCTAGAGCTATTGTTTCTGCTGGCAAAGATGTTGCTAAAGTTAATGCTAAAGCTGGTGCATTGGAAGCTGGTAAGCCTTACAAGTACATTGAAGTGGTTCGCAAGAAAGATGAACGTGCTGCATTGGCTGGACATGCTTGTGCTGAATGTGCCAAATACTATGAAGCCCTTGGAGAAGAGTTTAAAGGCCAAGAAGATTTGTGTTCACGTCATCGTGCGCGGCATGAGCCTTATAGTACACCGGAAGACTTTTGGAGATTAAGTTTTCCCGACTCGGCATAATTTCATTATCTATTTAGTAGGTTAGCTGTTGACAATAGCTACCACATAGACGACAATGGATGATATTCTTATCTTCTTTGCTCATGTAAAAGGTTGAGGCCGAGCCTTCATCGTCAGCAAATGCTTCACATGTCAGGCATTTCCAAACTTCGTTGCTTGTCACGAGTTTAAAATTCATAAAGCTTCGTTCAAGTTCATGGTTGTTGGTACACGTAGCAGTGAGAAAATCACTTGTCAAGACCACAGGAGCAGAACATAAATTGCAAAACTCACGTGGGGGTAAAGAGCCTTGGTTTGACTCTAACCGTGCTTTATCTGCTTTATTGCCGTATTTTGAGTAGATGGTTTGCATGGCTGCTTTCGTAGCCGGCCTTAATGTAAATGGTACATGTGCTCCAGATGCTTCATGGTACGTTATCCATAGGTAATCGGTCATCAATAGTGCAGAGGTTTGAACTGATAATGACACATTGACTTTTGAAGCAGCAAGAACACCTTTTTCTGCCCAGTAACATAATATTGCTTTAACTATCCATGTTGGACAAGATTTAGGCCGTAAACAGCTCCAAATTTGATATGCAACTTGTAATTGTTTTGGTGGCTTCCAAGTTGTGTTGGAATCTGTCATTGATGCGTACTCTTTGCAAAGTTCGTCAACAAGGGGAAGGTATATTGGTTTGGCATCTTGGTTGTCTTCATTGAATAACTGAGGATCAAAATCCTTAGAGGAGCGTGTTTGGGCGTCATGGTAACACAATGCCAATAGATCGTACAGCGAAGATATTCTGTCAGACTTTTGGTTTAGTACTTTACTCAATGTTTCTGTAAGCCAAGTGGTATCACTTAATGGAGCTGTAGCAAAGTGCTCCAAACCACCACTGACGCGTGTGTATGTTGTGTCCTACGTTAGATAAGGACATCATGATGATAAATAACAATACAGCTTGAGTTGTTCTGCATGGACGAGCTGCTGGAGGAATTAAATGGGCACAAGAAAGCTGAAAGTCATTTGGCGATATACTCAAACCATATACTGGATAACCTTTGGAAGGAAGATGTCTACGAATGGAGTAAGCTTGAATGCATCGCTAGCTTATACTTGATAGATACTTCTTGCCCTGAGACTTCCCACGACTTGATTGAGCCATCGATCGAACTAGTAAATATTGCATCCTCAAATTGCTTGGCGACGACACATGTGATTGAGCCAGTATGGGCTGTCCAGCTCGAAACTTTAGCCCCAGTTGAGATGGAAAATGTGGTAATAGTATGTCCCGAGGCAGCAACAACGCTGGATGAAGTTGCAGTGACACTTGCAACAGACTGATGTCCTGGAGTGGACCAAACTTGTTTAATAACAAATTTTCCTCGCTCCAAACCGATGTGTAATACATTTCCCGAGCTTGTACCGATGAAAAGTAATGAACTATCCTTTGACCAGACAGAAGACGAGGGCCAGCCATAAACTCCAGTATCAATGGCTGCTACGGGCTCAGGTTTCAAAAAAGTCTGACTGTCTTGATCAAATTGCCATATTGTTGTCAATCTTTTGCCGCAAAATGCAAGTAAAGAAGATGACGACCATGCAATGCTTATAGTAGCCATAAAATCACACTTTTCAGCATAACTTTTTTCTTTTTTCTGTCGTTTACTAGCTCTTGCCAAAGGTATCATCATATATGGGTCTGCTGGAAGCGAATCATACGTATCAATAACTAGATCAATATATTTGGCCAAAGTATCTGAGAGGACTGCAGTTAATTCCCATGTTAAATTGAGTGCAGTTGGAAAAAATAACAAAATTCTGTTGGAAGTTGTAAGTGCTACAAGTGCACATGTAGCATTTGGTGCTGTGCCTAAAAACAATCAAATGAATGCAATTATATCAAAAGTACCTCGTGGTCCCCATACTGCTTGAAGATAACAATCACAATCAGGTTTAGCTAACGACAATTCTCTCGCATTGGCACTTGTCACGGGATCAAATGAGTTCAAAATTCGATAAGTGACGGCTCCAGGTTCTTCTGCTTCGTTTGATTCATCAATCTTTGGTGGTGGCAATGGATATTGCATATTTTCAGGTCGTTTGGACATGGCAATATGCGTTCTCGATACAAATGGAGGTTCGAGCAAATACCTTGTCAATTCTTTATTGACAAAAGTAACAATTAACAAACTATCGTGGGCCACACATACAATCTTGCCATCATTCGACCAGAGTACATTGCCAGGAAGTACTGGAGCTGCTCCCAAGTGTTCCGATGCAAGAGCTCCTGGCGTTGGAGTGAACACGCTGGTGCTGTTGGCGTCCATCGTTCCCACTTTGCTTGAATCTGATTCGTCAAAATCAGATCCTTTTTTAACCAATCCAAAGTCCTAATTTAAATCATAACCATTGGTCCTTTTTAAACCAATCATTTGCATCTTCTATTCTTATATCTATTGGTTAAAATCAAGTACATTTGTAACCAATCCAATATTAGTACTAATCAAGTTTGATTGGTTAATAAAAGAATGATTTTAAACAAATCGTTAATGAGATATTGAGTATTTGTAATAGGGATTGGATAAAAAGAAAAAATATTTGACCAATCTAAATGTAGAATTAAGTGTAGATAGCGCAAAGGTCGGTGATGGCTAAGATGATGGATATGAAGCATTAGAAGCTTGAAAGATGAATATGAAGCAATTATACCGTCTTAATGATGCATAATGTGTAGTTAAAGCAGTAGGAATGAAGAGTGGGATCGAATGGAACAATATGCACCATTTATCAAATGGCAAGTTGGAGTTTAAGTGCAAGTTCCCGATTGAGGATCATTGAAAGGCTTAAAAATGGCGAGAATGCAAGGGATATTGCTAGGGAATACAAGTTGGCATACAATACTGTGTGTAGTCTAAAGTCTCAAGAGAAGCGTCTGCAGAAACAAGCGAAAGAATTTGGTGATTCTCGGCCTGGAAAAGCTAAAGTTCCTCTTGCAGATAAATTACAAGCAATTGCACGTATTAAAACTGGATCGAAGCTTAAAGATGTAGCAAAAGATGCTGGTGTGAACTATAGAGCTGTAATTCGATGGTGTAAGGAAGAAAAAAAATTAGTCCAAATTGGAGCTGCTACTGGCATTAAGATTGATATGCCTGAAGGCACTTACGTTGCTCGAAGCCAACATAGAAGTCTTGAAGAAAAAATGAATGCTCTTAAAAAACTTGAAAATGGAGAATCTGTGAGGAATGTGGCCAGAGATATCAAAACTACAGTGAGTACCATTCATACGTGGTTGGCAAAAAAGGCTCAAATTTTAGCCCAAGCAAAAGAAGATGGCGTTGCTTTAAGTGAAGAAAGCTCTGCAGAAGAAGAAGAGCAAGAAGACAAAGCTAAACCAGAATGGGATGAATTTGATTCGGATGAAGATTTATGGTATTCACCGCAAGAACGTCATGCTAACGTTCAAGATGAAATAAAAGATGCCTACGACTATTCAGTCTTTCAATCACTCAGTGAACCACTTGTGGGGTCCTCGAAAAATGATGGCATAGCACTTTCAGATCCAAATGATATTGAAATCAATATGGAGCAAGAAATTTTACAAGCTGAAGCGGATGCTGATAGTACAACACATTGGCTTCGTCATTATTCAAGTACTCATCCATGCAATTGTGCTCGATGCATTTACACCAAATTTGTTGTGGAAGAAAACAAAACGCAACATGATTACATTTGCAATTTTGCAACAAATAATGAAAGTCCGATCTGTAAGGCAAAATTTCAATCTCAAGAAGCTCTTTTACTGCATCAACTTGATGTACACAATCGAATTTATCCCATTAACCCCCGCGTTTTGCTCAATTTACAACAAACAAAGCAAAATTATCAATCTCCTCCTCCCCCGACAATTTACCTTTTCCAGCAATACGACAACCCGAGTATTCCACCAAAACGCGATATTGATCCTATTAAAGAACTCAGCCGTGTTCAAAAGCGTACCGATGGTCTTCAACGCATGAATCCAACCCACCTTAATTCACGTAAGAAGAGACATTTACGTGTGCGATACTGCAAATGGGAATACTACATGTACGATGTATTTATTGAGGCTTGTAGTCGTTGGCAATGGGGTGATGCAAATGAACAACAAGCTCAATATGAAGAAGCATACGAATTCTACGCTCGAAGTGTAGCAACGAAATTTCATATACCAACAAACGCCCCAAGTTTTTCCCTTGTAGGACAAGGTAGAAATTGGCTTACGCTAAAGTAATATATAGTTAGTTAAAGTACAAACCACACAAAATTGAGAAGATTAGATAGTATGACAGGTCGAAAAAATTTGTTTCTATACTTCTGTGCACTTTTCAAATGGTTGAATACGAAGAAGTTGGATGCATCGACGATGGATTTATGAGTGGTAAATGCGAGTACAAGATATAACTAAATCAATCATAGATCCAGAAACTCCACGTTTACGACGACATGATACATCACATATCCCAAGAATATGTCAGAATTGTGGTGGATCATTCCTTGTATTGTGTGAAAAGAATGTAGGCACAAATTATTGCTCTGGGGAATGCAAATGGAGTGTAATTATATGCCGTGAAATGGCACAACAAAACAAGAGCTTAAGCGATGTGTACCTAAAGT
>JNBS01001151.1:0-11240 GCA_002081575.1 Thraustotheca clavata | reverse complement strand
CAACATTAATTGCATCAGGCTTTATATTCATAGGCATAGGCTGCATTAATCCCATAACAGGATGCGAGTTAAATTGTTTTTGACACGATGTGCCATTTTTGGCCAATACAGTAGACAAATCTTTAAGTACAGTGCGAGTTAAGGTTAACAGTGATAATGGAACTGGAACATGATTTATGTCAATTGAACCAAATGGACTAAACGCTGTACTAAGCAAATCCAGATTTGGGCTTAATGGTACACTCAAGTAGGCAATTTCATCTTCTACTGGGTTGCCATCAGATTTTATCATTTGAAGCCAACTTGAGACTTGGACGTCTATAGCTATTCCAAAAGAATGACCCCAACACGATTCAAATTCAGCCCACATTATATTGTGTAGAGGTGCTTCTATGTTCAAAGCTCCATTCGTTTATTTCTTATTACATCGATTTTGACGTAAGGTGGAATTAGCCATTGAATACTTTCGATTAAAATCAAGCCAACAATATTGAGTAGTAATCCAAGGCACCAAACATGCATTGGTCTTACGTAGACCACGAATGGAAATTTCAATGCTGTTGACACCGTTGCATTGAACCATTAAAGTATATAATGGGGAATATGCAACAACAGTGTTTTCTTTTGAGTAGTAAATATTCGATACTTATCATACCAATTTGCAATAAAAGTAAGAGTTCCAGTTGAATTAAATTTTGCCCACCAAAAGTCAAATCCAAAGTTAACGTCAGCAAGACGAATGTATGATATACTTCCCACTACAGTTCTAATAAAACATAAAAGACCAGCTAAAAGCATGAACTGTTGTTTTCTTTGCTGAGCTAAAGTAGAGTTGATTGTCAGTACATAGTCAAGACGTGGTGTGATTCGAGTTTCAATTGGCGATAATTCATGCTCGGTGAAAATAATCCATAGTTTGGTATCCAAAATTTGTTGGACACCGTTGTGATAATACCGAAATATACCACACATACTTGCAATAGATGCATCTATTGTCCAAACACTACCATTAGGAGAGCAAAAAGCAAGTGCAGATGCAGGTAACATGTTCATCATTGACTTTTCATGCTGAATGTGGTACAATTTAGCTAGAACTGTTGCTATAATCAAACACATCAAATTTAAACCCACAATAACCAGCGCACGGTTTAATGGCCCGACGTTCACCACACCACTTGTACAAGTCAAATCTTTGTCCATATTGATGCTGGCACATGATTGCTCTACTGACGCAGTGGCACGAATTGGTGAAAAACTCTCTAGAAAAACAATCGCAAGCCAAAATGGCAAACTACTTAGAGGAGCTTGAACAAGAGTTATATCTTCAGTGAATACCAACAAAATATCAGTGGTGACATCAGTAAGCCAAGATGCTTCACTTGCAAGCAAAAAACAATACCCCACTAAACGGAGTTCAAACTGAAATTGACCAAGACCACCACTTGAATAAAACACAATATTCGATGCACTCAAGACAATGATAGCAGTAGCGCTACGTACAAGCATAAGTGAACGTCCAAGCCACACTGGACCAACAATGCGATTAAAAAGAAAAGATGATAGCTTGACTTGGACTCACACCCAATGTAAATTGCTATTGTAGCTAAAGCCACTGCCAAGAGCACAAAAGTAGTAGCAATCGTAGTTATCCACAAACATTGTGATGTTGTGCTTGGTATATCTTTTTCATGCACAGCAAAAGAAATTCCACTCAAAGGTTCTGAGAGTATAGTAACTATTCCAGCATCTCGTTTAAACGAGATCACTTCTCTATGACCAAATACCCATTGGTACAAACCAATGTAGCCAAAGAAAAACCATTCATCTAGCAGTAGAGGTTGGTGTAAGATGATGGATGTTGAGTAAAGATGCAAGTTGTATAATTTCAACATCAATTTTAGTCAATTTTGGTATGGAATTCAAAATGTCATTAATGGTTGAATTTTTTATCAATTCGTCGCAGATACGCTTAAGGTGATCTACCATTGAAAGACATTGTACTTTAGTTGTTGAACATAAAGGACAAAAATGTTTTACCGAAGCACCACTCGAACGAAGTTGTGAGTATGAAAACAAGCAGTGTTGGGATGAACTGTTAGTTGAAGTGGCTTTGGTTGACCGCAGACATCATCAAAAGAAAATGAAGGCTGCACAAAAGAAGTTGCATTTCTACTATTGCCCAATGGACTCCCATGGAAATATTGGCAATTCGGTTGCTGCCATAATTTAGGAACAGCGTATAGAGTTGGTGTTGGGAGGTTGTGGTATACGAATGAAATAGCGTTGAGTTAATTGAAATGTTTCCACGAAAATGCTATTCAGTATCGATATTGCATTGACAAGCTCGAGAGGTGGTGTTACTGCAAATGCATCAATAGATTCAAATGAACATCATGAATAACAATACTGGCTGCTGTGAATGGGTACACAGAGTAAAATAACTCAATAAATGAGTCACCAACAAAATTTGTACTGTTGCTTACGAGACTAACATTAAATACCGAAGAAATCCATAGATCCCCATTAATAGCCCAAGTAAAGCCCAAAAGTTGTCCATAGTGGGTCTGCACAATGAGAACTAATGAGGTTGGTATAAATTGCTCATTTTACCTCGCGATGTAAGGGCAATGTGACACATTGTAAGTGGTTGATAAGAGCCAAATACATTAACAATTGAAATTGATTTACTGATACCAACTTGAAATCAATTATTCCACTGCACAATGAACTGTGTAATTCCTTCGGATGACCAATATGCAACCTCACTGTCAATGGACTTAAATGCATTTTGTACATTTATCAACCAAACTTGTACAGCTGAACTTTGTTGCAAACCTATCGTTAATCCAACCATAAAGCTAGGATAGTTCCGATTACTCCAACCACCCCAGTCAACATTGCGCAATATTGCTTCAAAGTAAACTGCACCATGTGAGTGATATCGTAGATAACATCTAGATTGTCGCCCGGGTGTATAAGCCAATTCCCATTGACGATGAAAATCAACCCAGCAATATTGTGTCATAAGATTATTAGCATACTCTACATCAAATGTTCAGAATCCCTCAATTGCGTCTTGAATAGTAGTGAGCTCGTTGTATACAATCGATCGAGGATGTGAAGGCCAAAGGGTTCTTGTAAATTGTGGGGTACCATAATTGTCAAGAATTGCATTAGAAGGATTAAATGAATCAAGAGATTGTTGATTACTTAGCAATAAATGTCGATTTATTAAATCTGGTAGATACGATTGAGCACCAGTTGGAGTCATATTTGCCCAAAATAAATCATTTGCCATTGATCCTTGATTAATTGGATGTAAACCATACTACACCCGATCGACAGAACAAGGTAAATCACACCACACCATCGTTTTACGAGTTTCATTCAAATTTGACAATAACCAAACTGACGACTATTCGTGTTGTACTTTTAGGCGATTACTTGATGAGTCGTTGCACAAAGCATTAACTATTTTTCATTTAGACTTGATTAACTCAAAATAGCATTGCAAATCGACAATTTTGCAAAATAGTCTCTAGTACAATATCAGTAGCCAAGTTATGAAATTATTATTTAAACTCTTGTTGAGCCTATTCATAAAGCTCTGAAGGTACATGACTAGGCATTGTAATTGTAATGGGCAGGGCAAGGATAATATCAGGGCAAAATGGAATAGTACATGTCATCTCAATGCGATAGCTGCATGTTAGTACTTGCCCATGAGTACTTGGGTATAATCCATCATCCTTGAGCTGGAATGAAAATACTTGGGAGATTTCAGATGAAGCAGGAGTGCCAGGGAATGTAGCAGTGCACATAATTTTAGCAAGCGTACAATAGGTTCTTATGTTGGCTTTTACAGTTTGAATAAGGTCAAATTGAATACTTTTCACCCCTTTCTTGGCTTGATTCAAAATATTGCAATGGATCTACCAAATATTTGCATTTTCTTCAATATAATTAGCTTACCATAACAATTTCATTAGGCTCGTATACGTTTTTATCCAAGGCAATTCTGAGATTACATTTTCCTTTGTTGAATAATTCAAGAAGTTTTACGTCCACTGATTTTTCATTAGAAATAGATGCAATTTCCCCATTCCATTGTTCATAGACATTAAGAGGAATTGTCTTGCTTAAATCTTTGGTGAGCATTCCATCGATGGATAATGTTCCTGTGATAGAGTATGTGATCTTTGCAACGACACCATTATCTTTTTTATTATCAAAGCTTCCAGGAAGATCATTCGGCAATATATATTCAAAAGGATATACATAATTCCCTGGAGGAATTTGTTGCTGCACGTTGAAGAGAATCAACTATAAAGAATCATTAGATATGGTGAATTACTTTAATCAAAACCTTTTCTTGTAAAAATTCATCTTCACGGATGTAGTCGCTCAAGTCCTCATATCGACTATTTGATGCAGGCCACCGCACCACTTCATTACCAGAAACAATAATAACAACTTCATTGCAATCAATAGGTTCAAAAACTTGGACAAGTAGTGAGCCTGCAACAAGTTCTCCCGAAATATAGTATGGTTTATCAACTATCACATCGATAGTGCCTTTGCCACCTAGGCCAAACATCTTGCTGAGGAATCCCATTACAAAATACTACGTCTCTACATATCGCTATGGGCAGTGTGCGTGTCTCTATTTCTTAGCTTACGTGGTGAAATATACTTAAGCTGGTTTGCGTCTGTGTTATTTACTCTTTAAGCACAAAACAAATTTTTTTTAAAGCTTAATTGTCTAGACAAATTAATCATTGTAGATTTCTGACGATCTTGGTGTACCAAATATCACTTGTTTGGAATTACACCTCTGTAAGACCGAGATTTTGTAGATTTATATTCGTCATAAGCTCTAGGCAATGGTGCAGCAACTCCTTCTTGCTCAAGAAGTTGGATCATGTCTTGCACACTCAACTTTGCATAAACCAAAGCTCTCGTAATGTATACTGCCATTCCAGGTTTTTTCTGATCACAAAAGTATTTTGACCAAAGCCATTTTTCCAACTTTTGTGCAATTAAATACGCAGCTTCACCAACAACATTTTCTTCAATATCGGAATCAATCGTAACACAGGGAACTCCAGCCATAGAAAGCCGATAATTGTCAACAACGACATACTCATGACAATTTATTTTTTTGCAGTCTTCTTGGGATAGTACATAATCTCTGTCATGCATATTATACTGTGCCATTAAATCACGGATATGTTGCTTTGGGATTCCAATTGTTTGGAGAACACGACGATAAGCTGCATCATCCATGAATGCTTTAATGTGAAATTTCTTGGACCGCTTCCAGCCCCAAAAGCTGTAACTTAAGACGATATTTTCATCATCATCCAAGGCAACTTTCCACAAGGCATCCAACATAGCAGGAACGGCAAATTCATGTTCAGGAACTAATTGAGAAGTTAATGCATGTTTTAATGAAGGTATTGCAATAATTGCTAAACGATCTTGACGATCAATTTCAAGGTTAAAATATGGCTGATAGACATCAAAATGCTTACACAACCAACGACGGAAAGCTTTGCGCGTATGATTATCCATGTAAAATTACATTTGAAGAAAACAATTTCCCATGAAATTTGAAGTATCTTGACCATGAGATAGAACAGTTAGTTGTGTTCAAGTTTGAATGCTAAACTTTCAACTTGATTTAATTTACATAGAATTTTAGCTACCATCTACAAGCTAAATGCGATAAACAATATACAAATGTGCTTGTGTTGTTTTGCCGCTCAAGAAGCATGATTGCAAAACAAGTAGCATTTTTTTGCTACCTAGTTTGAAAAGCAATGTATTGAATCTCAGCAGTATTTGTCTGTGCATTTGTGCTAAACTGTGTGAAATGACCCATGCCAAGCGATGGAATATTATATTAACAATTGATAAGACCTAATGGAAGAAAATGTTTTACCAGTAATCACTATGGCATTCATTAACAATACCAGTATTTTATACCCGATCTCTTGCTACTTTGTACTGATCTCTTTTCATCAAATATATGAGTAAATCACCTTAACGTCAGATAACAAAGTTGATAGTTTACATAACGTTGAACACAATCACAATCACGAACAAGCAACTGCAAACTCTTGGCTTTGTTCACCTCCAATTTAATTCTTGTTATTTCCACCTAATCTCGTACAATTGTAAAGTTGACTTGAGAGGTAGTTTTTTATAACACCACAAATCGTTTGAATAGATTTCAAAACAAAATAATCTTGGAGTAAAGCAGCATTAGCGCTATATTTTACTCTATTTCTTTGACCAATTCGAAATAAATCATATTGAACAAGTTTAGTAGTGGCCTCACTTTATGAACTCATCGTAAATTAAAACGTGAACTCGATGAATCAGCACTGTTGGCATTAGACAGTTTGGATCAATATAAGGATTCAAATTGCGTTTGAATTTTGGGGTAATAAGTTGAAATAATGTGTAAATCTATGCTTTATATCATTTGGAGTAATAATCTCGTAGGTAAAACTACTTAATTTCCTCTTTTGAACACAATATTAGGTTGGACATCTCATTCTTAATAAATGTCATACTCTTTGGCAAAATTGAGAGATAAGACTACATGGACATACACACACTTAACTACAAGAAGCATTCATTTCATAAGTACAGATTAGATTGGAAATAATTTATGCAGCAGTGATAAATCGTTTAAATAATGAATTGAAGAGTTATCACTGTAAACGATATTGACACTAGGGTTACATTACGCATTATTATGTATTGTTTGCAATATTCAAAGAGTTCTTGATTAGCTAGCAACGCATTTGAATCATTAATGATAATTGATATGAAGTTTACAACACGCACATTCATTCAAAATTTTGGACAGGCTACATACAAATTTCAAGAACAGGATAAAAAACTACAAACTACAATCATTCCTCGAGAAAGAGTATGTGGAAGTCAAAATTGTTTAGAATTTCACGGGCATGAAAAATTTGAGTTTTATTTGCAATACTCTGTTAGTTGTTAGATGTCATGATCATTATAAATATTTCCCGAGCTTGAATTTATGGACTCCCAAATTCAACTCTCCTCCAACAAGTTGGAAGTGTTGAAGAACAAAGTAATTTCACTTTTGATCAAAAAATCCATTTTCACCATTGAAACAATTAAATCTGAAGTTGAATGGTTTTTTGGTCCTTTGGGTTTACATGAATTCTATTTTCAAAGTCACTGTGCAGAACACATTGCTTTTCATATTCAATCCACTATCATTGCAAAGATTGGTAAAACTTCTTCAAAAGAATTTTATACTCTACAGAACAATGTAAATTCTGCCTTTTGTGTTGTTCCCTCTAATTTAAATCTTGAAGAAAGGTGCAGCACCAAAACTATCCATTTTGCAGGCATTGAGAGAAATCTTGATTGGAACTATCTTAACAGCTCTATTGAATACATTGCTCATGATGTTGAAATTTCTAATAAACGTCAATACCGAATGCAATGTTACCATACCAATGGTGTACTTACAATGAATCCACCAACACACTTATTTGTATATTCATTGCAACTACCTGAGTTTAAAAATCCAAACCCATCATCTGAAGACACCGATATAGCTGAAATTGCTGACAAATCCTTTTTGAAATGCTCCAGTGCCAACTTGCTAATGTTATATCAAAAATTACTTAACAAAGCTGCCTGTCAAGTTTCACCAGTTTTTCATAGTGAAATTTGGCTCGATTCTAATAACACCAAGATTGCTCGTTTGACTATTTGCTTCAAATCTGGTTCGGCTCGTAGCTATTTTTCATCTTTGACTCAAGTGTACCGTGGGCATGGACTTTTTGCTTCTCGTAAATATGTCGAATATCTTTCCAATGGCTATGTCATCTATGCTTTTTACTTACAAGAATTGGAACTTGATGAAGAAAATTTTGAAGAACGCATTGGTGCTTGCATTTTAGATGCATCTTTACATTACTCCCTTACAAATACTTCGCTCAATGACCAAATATTGACTTCTCAAGAAATTGCTTATGCCTACGCTGCTTTAAAATTTTCATTTCACTTCGTACAACCCCTTCCTGATAAATACTCAAGAATCTTTGACTATCTTCGTGGCCAAAACTCTGATGCCTTTTCCTGCTTGGAAGAAATGTGTTTGGCCATAAAGCGGAATACATTTAAGGAAAGTCAAATTTTTAATTGCATTTTTGATACCCCTGATGTTATCAAGTTTTTGTACGAGGAATTTGAAACATTGCATTCGCCAAAGAGCTCTAATCGTATCTGTAAACTTGAAGAAACTCTAGGTTCTCTTCGCAATTTGGTCACTACGGATCAAGCTTGGAGCATCTTTGAACAATTTGTTGTATTCAATCACCACATTAAAAAAACCAACTTTTATACAACCCAAAAATCTGCTTTGGCTTTTCAACTTGATGGCGAATTTCTTTCGTCAAATGATTACAGTGAAAAGCCCAAAACAATTATTTTTGTCTTTGGCTCGGAATTCCGTGCTTTCTACACTAGTTTCAAAAATATTTCCCATAGCAATATCAACATCATTCGATCACCAAATATGGAGGTTTACGACAGCAATGTATTTTCATGTTTTAATGATTCCTATAATTTGGCTTTATCTCAACGTGGCTCCAACGGTATCATTGTTCTCAATTACATCAGTCAAAAGAAAGCTGATCTGGCATTTAAGAAATTTGTTGATGCTCTTCTTGACTTGATAATACCTCAAGAGGATGGAGAGCAAAAAATGATGCTATTTCTTGACTCTAATGAAAATACCATGCATTTGATGGATTGGGTTCAAATTTATGCTAAATCACGCGGATATACAGGGTCTCATGGAATTCCTGAAGACAATACTTTACATACTTTTGAAGTTCTAAGTGATACCAAGTAATACAAAAAAATATCAGCAGGTGCCTACATAACAATGAATAAATTTTTGTTACTTGTTGAATTGATAAAGCACATATACAAGACATCGCTACCATTGTACACAAAAAATACCAACAAACAGAGTAAGTGGATGAAAACAGAAAATCAAAGGGCTTTTAGCATTTAAGGACTTAAAGTAATTTCCTAAATTCCTTTTGCTTTCTCATCAATAGAATTATGGTCATATTCAACAAGATTTAAACACATTTAAAATAAGTTATGTCAAAATTGAATTTTCAAACAAGGCACTATTTGTTCTTTTATTGAATTATATTGCTCCTGTATCAAGGTGTGATTGTGACAAATTGGTATGGGTAATATAACAAGAGTCATGGGAAATGTACCAATTGTAAAGCAATTTTCCTTTAAATATCAACTTATAATTCTTAGATTGATATATGCCATGCAGCATCAAAAGGAAAGCTACGAGTTGTTGATGCTATTCTAAAGAAAGGAATTGATCCCAATTCATGTACCAATGCGGTAAGCTTTTGAAATAAAACAAGAAAATAATTTCAAAACTTCAACACAGAATGGAGCCACAGCTCTCTTTCTTGCTGCTGAAAATGGCCACAAGGACATTGTGTCATTGTTGTTATCTAATGGAGCAGATATTCATCAAACCATGAACGTATATGATTTTAAAACAATATTTTGATTTTGTGTTTGACATAGAATGGAGCTACACCGCTTTACATTGCAGCTCAGAATGGTCACAAAGACGTTGTGTCAATACTACTATCTAATGGTGCAAATATTAATCAAGCATCAAATGTATTTAGCTCAAGAAAACTGGGTTAAATTTTACTTAGGATGGACGGTCACCACTTCTTTGTGCTGCTCAAAATGGCCATAAGGATATTGTTTCCTTGCTTATATCAAGAGGAGCAAACTTAAATCAAGCAACAAATGTACACGAAATAAATCAATCGTGATAAATTATTTGAATTTAGGTTGGACTTACACCTCTCACCACTTCAGCTTTTGAAGGCCACTATGATATTGTTGAATTGCTCATTTTGAATGGAGCCAATATTAATCAAGCATCAAATGTACAAAATCTTAAAATACTGGGTTTGATTATGTTAATGAAATAGAAAGGAGCTACTCCTCTATATGCTGCTGCTCAGCAAGGTTTCAAAGACATTGTGTCCTTACTACTATCTAAAGGTGCAGATATTCATCAAGCATTGAATGTACAAGATATATACCGCATTTGATAAATAATGTCAATGGAATAGAAAGGAAACACACCACTTTATATTGCTTGTCAATGTGGGCAGAAGGACATTGTGGTAGTACTAATAACAAATGGGGCAGATATCCACCAAGCATCAAATGTACATGACAGTATAAGATTTAAAATGATTTTAAAGAATTATAGGATGGCAGCACACCCCTTCATGTAGCTGCTGAAATGGGTCATAAGGATATTGTGTCCGTACTCTTATCAAACGGTGCAAATATTAATCAAGCAATCGATGTAGATGATGTTAAAATTTGGGGTTTAATTGCTTTAATTCATATAGGATGGATGTACACCACTCCTTCTTGCAGCTTTAAATGGTCATAAGGACACTGTGTCCTTGTTATTATCTAATGGGGCAAATATTAATCAAACAAATAATGTACGTGCTGCTGAAATATTAAATTTGATTATGTACATGGCTATAGGATGGATGGACACCTCTTTGTTTTGCTGCTTCCGAACACAAGGAAACAGTGTCATTGCTCATAGAAAATGGAGCAGATATTCACCAAGCTACAAATGTACAGAAAATATAAATCCTAGGATTAATTATATCAATTGATAGTCAAGGGGCACACCTCTTTATATGGCTTGTATGCAAGGTCAAACAAACATTGCTTCGCTTCTTCTTTCAAAAGGAGCAAATATCCATCAATTACATGAAGTATATAAACTTGAAATGATGTGACTGATTAATGCATATAGAGTGGAGACACAGCCTTATACATCGCGTCTAAATATGGTCATACTAGCACAGTGTCATTGCTTTTATCACAAGGATCACACATTGATCAAGCAAACAATGTAATACAATGGAGACATTGGAATGAATCATGTTGATTGATATAGAGAGGCCGGACACCACTTCATTCTGCCACTAACAATGGCCACAAAACCATTGTGTCATTACTTTTATCCAATGGAGCAAATATTGAACAAGCCAGCAGTGTATATATTACTAAAACTTTGAGAGCCATTAATCAATGAAAATAGGATGGATCAACACCTCTGTTAATTGCTTGTCAAAGTGGTCAGA